>ML675622.1:225997-237987 GCA_007922155.1 Mesoclemmys tuberculata
CTCCAATGCAGACGTTTGTGTTTGTGCCTGTGCTGTGTGATCAGGAAAGGAAAGAATTGGATCATGCACACGCTCGAGGACTCAGAGTTCACATGATTTCAACCATAACATTACATGAGCGTCCTTTTTACATGTGCTATTTTAAGAATTCATTAAGGGGATGAGCAGATACCGTAGTTACCACCATGAAGTACAGAGCAGGCACAGCTCAGGCCTCCTTTGCTGTCTGCTCCCTGCTAGAAGACCTTGCGGCGGTGTGGTTCCTGACAGGCTCACATACCTCCTTCTTTAGCCAGCTGTGTTTTCCAGTGCTGCAGCCCTCTTGCTCCAGAAATGCACTGAAGTCTGTAGTTTTAATGCCACAACAACTCCAGTACTTCATGCTGGGGAAAGAGCACAAAAAATGAATCTGGGAATGGCAGAAAGGAACAAGTGAGCCTAGGGAAGATGGTTGTTATAGGGGCTTAGGGTTAGAAATAGGTGGAGGCAGAGAGAACTGGAACACTCAAGGGGCTGACCATGGGGAATATGGGATTGACAGCTCCAGTCTGAACAAGATCAGCCAGGACAAAGCGATGTGCCCATCTGCTAGTCTTTCTGTGTGAAAGGAGCTGGGGCCTCACATGTCCTCATGATAAAAATAACAACCCAAAACTGTCTGTTGTGTTTGAGGGGCTGTGGGCTGAATGGGCCCCATGGGGTGAGCTCCTCTCATCCTTACAGGGACCTTTCTTGTAGGGAAGCTTGCTGTGCTGCTGCCTGTTCTGCCACTGAACAGAGGGAGAGTGGGCCCAGGCAGGCAGCTGGACACTTTTTATGAGGCTGGGAAGCAAAGTATTCTGGTCCCAAAGAATGTTTCTTACCCCTCATGGAAGACAGGAATTCCTGGGTGGAACGTACAAGCCTCTGTTGCATTCTCGGCCCCCTTATAGATCTGCAAGGGAAAGAGGCAGTGGAAATGATCAGCAAGTCTTGCTGCATAAAATGAAACCTTACCTGAACCTTTAGGGGCAGATGGAAGGATAATTATTCTTTGCTTAAAATGCAGCTGGTCTCAGACTGCTGGAGCCTCAGGACCCTCACCTACTGTCCCTTCCCCAATTCTCCCCTTAAACATTTGGATTAGTTTTAATTCAGTTGAAATCCCCATGCCCTGCTGCTTTGGCTGGAGATAAGGTTCTCGGAGGACTTCCAGGAATTTTTTTGACAGCTGCGAAGCAGGGTGGCCTGGGTGGGATCTTTCAACCAGTGTGCAATGCAGACTCATTTAGTGAGAGTGAACGTGGAGGGTTTCTTACTTATGCCTGCTACTTAGTGCAGTGAGGCACATTCCAAAGGCAACAGCATTAACTGTCTGTTCAGAAGAGCTAAAGTCTAGGGACAAAGCCTAGCTAGAGCTGGTTTAACCAGATTAGTGGGCAGGCACACATTCTCCAGATGGTCACACTAGGGAGGTGCACATGCATTCAGTTGTGCATATAGGAAAGGGCACAGGCACGGATGCAGTTCAAAGTCCCAGCTCTGCCACTCCTTGTGAGGCCTTGGACTAGTCACTCGGGATGTTGGGAAGGACACATGCAGTATGGGATGGGAGGCTCAGATACCAGGGGGTTGGGGACAGAGACATACACTCAATATTAGCAACTCTCTCAGGCCCTTGCCTGTCACCTTTCCCTCCTTGCCATTTTCATGCTTCTTCACATTGTGTGTTTAACTCCTCCCTGCTGGTTTTGCTATCTTCACACTCCCTGTTCTTTGCTCTCCCTGTTCTCCTTTTCCTCCCAGTCTCTCCTTGCACCCTTCAATCTACTTCCTTCTGGATCCTTCTCTCACCCGAATAATCTCCCTCCCTCCTTCCCCAACACCTTGAATTCCTTCCTTCTCCCCATCTTTACACACGTCACAGATACGCTGGGCTGAGTACCCTCGCTCTAGGGTCTGGGGTAGGAAGGTTACACCACTACAAGGCCATCAGGGTGTGAAATGATGGTGTGAAGGAATTGCTCTCTGCCATGCAGACCATTCTAGGGGGTTGCTCACATGGCCAGTGGAACCTTCTGTAAGAGCTTTTGGGAAGCCTGTTGGATTTTGGTGCCAGGGAAGTAGAGGTGCCATATTTGCTGTGAGGCCAGCAGATACCACACCAAACCTTCACTGTGCTTGAAGAAAATGCAGCTAGATGTTCCTGTCATAAATCCCTGGTGCTGACACTTACTTCTTTTGATGGGCACTAGAAAGAATACGAAGACCTGCTCGCTCCCACTTGCCAAACAAACCCAGAAAACTGGCCTCTGTCAGTGCTGGACACGAGACAGAATCTGCAGGGAAGGGAGCATGTGTCCAGAGAGCTACAGCTCTGAGATCTGATTCCACAGAGCCTGGGATACCTGGACCAGGACTTTCCAACACAAAGAGCCAAGGGTGCAACTCACCGCCTTACAGCCTGAGTTCTTACAGGTAGTGCCAGTTCTAACCTCCGGAATGGCCTCTGCTGCAATCAACACATACACAGAGAGCTTTATTTATCAGGCTTAGACATTCACCCAGACCTCCACTCACAGACCCATCACCCAGGACCCTGATCCATTCCCAGGATACCAGTCCATAGTCCCCCAATGCACAGCTCTACCCCAACCCACAGCCCTGCCACTAGCCTGCAGTCCCTCTGCATGACACACATACCTGCTTCTGAGTTGTGCATCCATAATACACAGCCCAAGACCACCCACCAGGCCCATCCCCATCTTCTCACCCCGGCACAAAAAAGCTCCCTCTGGGCACTGATCTTTGGAGGCCAGATTAAGCTTCTCCAGGGTCTCCTCCAGAGATCTGGACACTTTAATCAGCAGTGGCTGTCTTGGCTCATCAGAGCTGGAAAGAAAAACCACACACAACAGAACCAAACCTGTGATGTTTTCCTCAACACTCAGATTAACCATCCCTGCTGCAGCCTGAGAGGGAACAGGGATGGGGCTGTCTGCATGGCAATGAGGTTCCCATTAGGCAGTAACTGACTCACCTTGGCCTTTCACGCTGCATCATCTCAGCTGATTTTGGTCCTGGGATGATGAATTCTGTATTTGGCTTTGTCTTCAGCGTGTCTGAGATCTCCTTTGGCCTGAAGGACTCAGGGGGCTTCTCATTGCTGTGATACCCCTTCATGCAGCCCTGGAGGGCGGGAGAGGGGACAGAGAAAAGCCTAACCTCCTCACCTGAGGGGCGTTTGATCATGGTCAAAGAATCATAGATTTTAAGGCCAGAAGAGATGATTGTGCTCATCTAGTCTGACCTCCTGAACATTGCAGGCCACAGAACCTCGCTCACTCCTCCTGTAATAGGCCCATGGCCTCTGCCTGAGCGACTGATATCCTCAGGTTGTGATTTAATGACTTCACGTTACAGAGCACCCACCATTTAGGCTAATTCATACAGCAAGTGAGCCCATGCCCCACACTGCAGAGGGAGACTGCTCCTGAAGCCCACAGCTCAGCAGCCAGGACACTAAGCATAGTAAGTGTGGGATGGTCCCTAACTTCCGCAGCCCAAGAGCACAGAGTCACGCTGGGCCCGGTCTGCAGTAACTATCAGGAACCTGTGCCCAAAAGCACCCCAACCTGTACTAACGCACAGCAGGCGCGCCAATGGGCCAGGCCCACAGAGGGGTGTAGGAGTTACAAGGATCTTCTGGGTCTGGGATGTGCAATCTAGTTCACCCAAGAATGCTATGTAAGGTCTCAAACAAAAGCCAGTGTCACACTGTTTATCAATATTATCACAAACTGCACGTATAGATGCTGAGTAAGGAGTTATGTACATATACTGAAAATTATGCTCTTAAGGTCTGTGTCTAGGGACTGGCCACTAGCAAAAGTGAAAAACAGGTTTCTGTCAGACAAGAAGTGTCTCTGTTTACACATAAATTAAGTATTGTATGGTTCACAATGGGTCGCTTCTCCCTAATCTGAGCCAAATGTTAATGAAGGATTGTGAAAACTTCAATGAGAGAAAAGTAACAGGAAAATGCAAAAGCCAGGGGATAGGGCTGAGGGAAAAGATCCCCCCTCCACCCCCAGGGTTCACTTCAAAGATTTGCTCTAGTATATTTCAGGGACAAAAAGACACCCTAGCATCTGTCACCGAGAAAGTAAACTGACAGCAAGTTTGCTTCGTGACAGAGGGGTCTCAGCCAGGTGTCACTGAAAATGCTGGTGAGAACTTTGGGTGAGATAAGCTTCGTTAAACAAGAGGATAACTTGTTACTTACATTTAGTCTCTAGAAACCATGTTATTATTTTGATTTGTATGTAACCAGCTGTTTCAGTATCCTCACTATCGCCTAAATCTCTGTTCTCTGACGATAAATGTATGCTTGTTTTCACCATAAATCTGTCTCAGTGCTGTGGAATTAAGCAAAGTGCTGATCCTGAGTTGCATCTTACAAGCTGGAGTATGGTTTCTCAGGGAACTGCAGGCCTGCTAGTTCTGTGAGTGTTCCATGGAGAGGGCCTGGATACTATAGGTAACGCTCTAAGAACACGGCACTTGGCGTGTGCCTATTGCTACCTGTACAGCGAGACCAAGGCCAGCAGAGGCCTGGAAGGCTGTACTTGTGTTGCCAGAGGCTGGTGGTTTCAAAGAGCTGATCCACAGCAGGCACAAACAAGACTTTCTCATGATGAGGGTAGGGTGCCTCACAAACCTGGATAACTCTGAGGAGCATCACAGAGGGGCCTCTGGCTCTTCTTTCTATGTACCAGCCCTTTGCTGGTGAAAGGTAACATGCATAACAGTTAGCCAGAAGGGAGAAACTGCAATAATCAAAACAGGAGAGTCCCTGCGTCTGAGAAGGCCTGTTAACTATTGGGATGGAGGAGGTGTTGGGGGATTTTGATATGCTGCAAATGAAGAAAAAGCAAGATTTGGGTTTAACCTGGATGTGATGGGAGGAGGGACAGGAGTTAGAGATGGCCTCCAAGTTAACTGCTTCAGTGATAAAAAAGAGAGAGGTAGTGTCAACAGGAATGAAGAATTAGAGTTATTTAGGAAGAAAGGGAATGAGGTTTTTTCCAGTCATGTTAAGCCATCCAGGAGAATTCTTGAGAGACTGAGAAGCAGGACTAGGCAGAGAAAGGCAGATTCTTGCCCATCAACCGATATCTAGGACTCAGATGAACAACATCATTGGTCTGAGAGAATTCCCACTACAATAGGGGAACCAGAGGAGCTGGGTGGGGGACAGGGATGGACCAGATGGTGGGCAGGGAATTGGATGGGGAGGAGACAGACTGCAAGGAGGCAGTGAACCAGCTGGGACAGGGACAGACTGGCTGGAGCAGGGATGGGGAAATGGACATGGCAGGGACAGACCAGCCATGGATAGGGAATTGGCCAGGAATGGACCAGCCAGGGAGCCAGAGTGTTTTGTTTTGGGGGGACCAGGTATGTCAGGGTGAAGTGGAGGTTGGAGTACCTGAGGGAGGTGTTAACATACCTTTATGGAGAGGAATTCTGAGAAGTCTGTGGTTCGTTTCTTGCAACAAGACCAGCCCTGAGCATAAGAATAGGATGTACATGATCAGGTATAGATGACTGCACTGAACTCTAAATCCTCTCATCAGACACACACTTCCTTACACCTTGGATCTCCCCATTGTCCTGCATATGCACATGGATTGTCACCCTGACCTCAGGTAGGCAACTGTTTCTGGCACCTGGGTCTGAACTTATGACAAGAGCTGTACCTTTACCACTTCACTCACCTTCAGGGCATCATGGAATATGGGAACACCTAGGTGATACACACAGGAATCTGTGAGCAGAAAACAAAGCGGAGAATGTCAGCGCTTCAGGAAACAAATCCCTCTCAGTCAGCCAGTGATCCTGCCTGGTCCCTTCAGCATTGTGCCATGCCCCGGGCACAATCCATGCTAATGAATAGCTGCATCACCCTGCCCCATAACCTTGGGTGCTTTAGGATGCCTGGCTGTAGCAGCTCCCACCTGGGCCCCTAATAAACAGTCTTTCAGGTCTGGCTGGTGGGTAGCTGCTTCTTGTTCTTCCAGCCCCATGGCTTGCTAATGGTCATCTCCAGCCTCTGCTCTTCTGCCTGCCTTTCTCTGGTTCTTAGGTCTCCTTGCCACCTTTTGTACTCATGTTCTCTGTCTTTCTTCTTTCTCCAATCTGGCCAGCTCAAGCCTTGAAATTCTTTTGCTGTTGCTCATTTTTAAGCTTTACTGTCTGTTTCTATTTCCCTTACCCGAAATAAGCAAACAGAAAACAGCAAATGATAATTTCTCTTTGACTGTTTCCAGCCACCACACATGAGACTCATTTACAATTGCTACACCAGTGCTTAAAGTGTAACTCTCATTTAAAATAACAAGCCATGCATAAACCCTAGTTCACTGTGCCACTGTGACATACCAGGTACAATCCAGGCTAATGCATAGCTGTGTCACCTCTGCCCTCTTACCGGGGGTGCCCTTTACAATGTCTTGCTGCTGTAGCCTCCAGCCTGGACTGCTCAGAAACAGCCTCCAGCATGTAAGACACCACACCTTTTGCTCTCATCAGTGTTGGGTATGCTACAGGGTGATCCCAAGACACCCCCATCTTAGGTTTTCCTCTACAACTATATGTCCTGTAATTCCCAGCCCTCATCTGGACAATACAAATATGATAAGTCTGTTATTTTTTAAGATAATAATAGACCAACTTATTATTTTAAATAGATCTTCAGACACTTCAATTTAAACATACTGGATTAGATAAACATAAAAAGGTTATTAACTACAAAGAGATCAATTTTAAGTGAATACAAGTAATGAGGCATAAAAGTCAGAAATGGTTACAAGAAAAATAAAGATAAAACACAATTAGTGCCTAACTTAACAAACTATGCTCAATTCAAAGCAAAGATTTGCACACCACATGCATTCAACAGTCTTGCTGACCAAACTTTTTGGCCATGACCCCTTCTTCTGTATAATGGCTGCTTTGTTTGTGCCTTCTTGTGTAGTGAAGGGATGGACAGAGAGAGGGAGGAGAGGGAGGGTGGCTTGTCCCTCACTTTGTCCCTCAGAATGTCAGTCCCTCTCTTGAAAAACATTTCCAGCTGAGATTCAAGAGACAGAGAGTCTATTTGTAAGGATGTTCCCTAATGCTCTTCCTCACCTGTTGGAGTGTCTTTTGTTTCCTTTCCTGCTTGATGACTCTGTTTATTGCTTAAATACAAATTAAGCAGAGCACACTCTCCTTTGGGACAGACCTGTTTGCTAACCTCAGTTTGGAACATGTGTTGAGATCACCACCCAGGGGACTCGTAACTTCACAGACAACATTGCCACACATTTTATCAGGGCAATATTGACTAGCAGATTATGATGATACCTCACAAGGCAATTCTGACAAAGGTTATAACAACTGAGTGTAAGGTGTGGACACAGGGGTACAGTCTGTCATGGCTACCCTGATGGGAGAGACTGGGGCTGGAATAGCTGGCAGCTCCCGCGCAAAGCCAGCACTCCTGCCCTGCTCCCCACAGCCCTCTCTGCTGGGAGAGGCTGCGACTGGAGTTGGTGGGATACTCCCCACACACCCACAGCCAGAATTTCTGCCCTGTTTCCTACATTGCCTCCTTCTGAGAGAGTCTGGGAATGGAGTAACTGGAGTTCCCCGCTACCAGCGCTCCTGCCTTGATCCAGCTAGGAGCCATTGGGACTAGTGTGCTAAGCTTCCCTTTTGCCCAGCGGAGTGTACATTCTGTTTATCTTGAAGCCTAACCAGCCATCAGTGAGGTGCTTGTCAGAGCAGGAGCCAGCTAGTCCCTCTCCCACAGAATGAGGCAGATTGCAATGAGAAGGCTTGCCTGCTCCTACCACTTTCTCTAACTCAGTCTGTTGGCTCAGTCAGACTGGGTTATTTCTAGGTCTGGTGTTCCACAGGGTAGCACATCCCAGACTTGCATTTTACACCTGAATGAGATACTCAGCTTGGGACAGGCACCTGCACTAGATGCCCTCTGGACAGCCACTGCCCTGCCCTGGGTCTCTTGCACCTCAGGAACCAGAGACTGTTCTAGACCTTGAGGAACCCAGCCCCGACCCCCAGTGTACCTTTAACCCCAGCCACAGCTGCTACGTCCCAGCGATTCAGCCCGTCTAGAAAGGAGCTCTCATCAATATCACTAGACCACTCACACAGGCTCCTGGCTTATTGGGAGAATTGGCCCTGGCGAAAACATTAAAATGCTTACAACTCAGTGAAATACTTTCAGGGAATTGGATGGGGGAAAGGGGGCCTAATTTGTTTTCATGCCTAGGGCCCCAGGCACGTAACCCTACCATGCAATTCAGTGCAGATTGGTGTCAGCCTATGAGCAAAATTTGCATCCCATTTTACATTTTCAGGCACCACCTATTAATTTGTTCCATGTGCAGCTGAATGCTGCTGACTCAGGCTGGCATTTCCAAGAGCCAGGGAATCAGCTAGAGCCACTGGCTCACTACAAATTCCATCAGTTCAACTTCTGTTAGCTGCCATAAGGGCAAGGAAATGTTGGGACAAGATTGAGGAAAACAGCTCACATCTCAGCTCACTAACTCCTGTAAAATAAATCCACTTACCTTCAGAGTTCTTATCGGCATCAAATCTTTGCCCACAGCCCTTGTTGTAACACAGCAAATCCATTTCCAATGGTCAAACACAATAATTGTAACTCCTGCACAGTGGTGGAAAGGTCCTGTGAACACATTCCTTTCCTCGCACTAATTAAATTGTCTCTTCCACACTTCTCTATAAAGCCTGCAGCAGATAGAGGCTGGAAGGAGAGATGGGATTTGTCTATCTTTAGGAGCAGCCAGAGAAGGGCAGTCTCGCAATCAGATAGCAACCCAAAGATGGGCATGTAGGCCCAGCAGCTGTCTGGACATGTCTGTCAGGTTCCAAGTATCACTCTCTGAGCAGACATTTCTGTCCTACCACCTCATCGTGAGAGGGAAGGGACTATAGCAATTGCAGGAGGGGAAAGGAACAAAATAAGAAAGAAGACAAATTTATCCCTAGTGTAAGTCCATAAACTTCCATGCCCTGGTGTGAATAATGATACAATCCCTGTGCTAGGAAGGCTGCAGCCAAGGCTATGTTCAGTCAACTCCACACCACATTCACTCAGCTTACAGCTGCACAATTTTGCCAGTGACCAGCTCAGTCTGACTTTGGGAAACCGAGTTGGGTTCCTCTCCCTGCACCACCGCTACCTGTAATGAGACTGTAGCTAGTGAATGTATTGAAGAGTCTAGCACATTCATGTATGTGATTGTGAAGTATAAGCAAAGATTGGGGTTATTAGTGTCACTGGGGTCTGGACAGAGAACATCCTTACCTGAGTCTAGCAAATGAACAGGTTAGGTAACATGCTGAAAGCACAATTTAAATCCCAGTGCATGCATGTGACCACACTGTTAGAACAGGGCTTGGAAAGGTGCTACTTTTACGTTACAGTTTTCTAATCATATCCCTACTTTTAATTCCTTACGAGGAGGAGACCGAGTTATGAGGTGATACATTTAAGTATCCTGAATTTTACTAAGAAGGAAAATAACATTTCTAGTAAGCAATTCTAAGTTTCAGCTCTGGTTTGTGGAAATATTGGGTCTGGGACACAGCAGGGTTCAGATTAGGGACTTAAAAAATCGTTTAATAAAGAACCCATTTAAACTGCTAAAAATAGATTGTTTAACATTTAACCATTAATGTCCCCTACATTTGTAACAGCTCATAGCTGTGTGTAAAAGGGGTACGGGGTGCCCTCAGGCCTTGACGAGCAAGTTTCCCAACTGGCTGACTCTGCCCTGCTGAACTAACAGGAGCTAACAGCTGCTGGCAGGCATTGGCAGAGTCTGGGGAAGCAGCTGCATGGCCTCTCAGAGGGCAGTGCCTGGCCGAGCCAGGTGTTCTGCCACCTGCACCTGCCACTGCATGGTCCAGCTCTGACTGAGGCTGGAGGGGGGAGGCAGAAGCATGGGAGAGACAACACGTATCCAACAGCCGACTGCAAGTGCAAATTTCAAATCCTTATCCCCTCCCTCCTGACCACTTCCAGTGAGCTCCTGATTCCGCCTTCCTCTGTGACATTACAGGAAGGGGTAACATTAATTGGACATTGGGGGCATGGGAACCTAAGCAGAATCTTGTGTGTTTGGCCCTTGGAGGGGAGACCAAAAGGTAAGCAGCTCTATCTGTTAAGTGTTCAGCAATAAGCTGAATTACTGTAATGCCCTAAAACTTCATCAAGTTAAAATAATGATACATTCACTTCCAGCTTTATAAATAGTTTTAATTGTGTACTCACCAGAGATGAAAGAAAATGAGTAAATCTGCAGGAACAACTAACTGTAGTAACTTCTTACATAATATCCATCAAAAAACAAAGTCTGATTAAAAAAATAAATTTAGGAGTCCAGTCCACCTGAATCAAGTTTTAAAAATCCTGCACAACTCTACCTCTGCTTTTTGTTAAGAAAAATGAACATGTTTTTACAATACATGCTCTGGTGTACAAAAAACAAGCCTGATTCAAATAAAAGTCTGTATACCAAAAAAGTCTGATTAAAACAAATAAAAAAGTTCAAAGTTCAGTTCACATGAATCAAGTTTAGAAAACGTTGCATTTCATTTTCAACTCTACTGCTGCTGATTTTGGCTAAGTAAAATTAACACATTTACATGCTCTGGTGTCAATCTTGTGCACAGACAATTAACAGTAAGGCCAGCATTGGAAAACACATGTTCTGCAGACACAGATGATCCTGGAAAGCATATGTAACTCTTTGCCAGCCTTCCAAGCCTTGGAAAATGCTGAGCATTGACCTCTCGCCACTCCAATGAAAGACAAGGCTCCCTGTAGTCATTTTCCACTGCATTCTCCTTTTTGATATAATTTCACCCAAGAGCATCACTATCGCACTCCTCTCCGTGACATGCGTTTTTGTCGGCATTGGCACTGTCTTTGGCTCCTCCAGTTCAGTATTACTCCTGCTGGGAGTCAGTTCAGCTTCAGTCACAGCACTCGGAGTTCCTTCTATTTCTCGTGTCAGTGCGAGCTGCTGAAGCTTTGATTTAGCAATGATCTGGACGGCAGGCGACAGAAACTGCATGGATCTAACAAGGAGGCAATAAGTGCAGGTTTCTAATTTATGGCAAGTTCATTGGGTCTCATGCAATGCTTCAGCAGCTTGGAAATCAGCAACCTTCTGATTTTCACCAGGAGCTTCGCTTCTAAGGTGAGTTTGGAGAAGATTGTTGCAAATGGGATAAATATTTGAAATTGAACCAGACTGTTCAGCAGTTGTAGCACAGTTTAAAGTGGAAAGTAGTGGCAAGATATCCTCTATTAATTGCCAGTGCTCATCTTTCAGCTGCAGCGTTCAGACATCAGGTTGTTTTGTTACAGAGCTATCTGAAAACACAGCTGTTACAGCCCACCTTTGCTCACTTAGTCTTTTGAACATAGCATATATTGAATTCCAGTGAGTTTTACACAACTGGATCAGATTGCGTGGCTTAATCTGAAGCTGTGTTTTTCTTTCGAGTGCTTTTGCAGCCACAGTGCTGTGGTAGAAGTGTGCAACTAAACTGCTTGCAGCTGCTACACCATGATCCACATTACTTGAAGAAAACCCCTCATTTACAGCTAGCTGCAAAGTATGGGCAAAACACTTAACAGATTCCCATGAAACATACTTTGGTGTGTTCTCAAATACAAGGTTGCTGCATTATTGTGTACACATGCCAAGACATGGCCTGCCAGACCCCATCTTTCCATTGTAGAGATTAATTTTTCAGCAAGGTTTTCTGCTGTATGTCATCCTGCCATACTTTCAGTTTGTAGAACTGCAGCTCAAAGCTTCCAATTTTCAACATAACATCAAGTGATAGTCATGCAGCTCTCTGTAGTTAACGCTATCCAGCAGTGGATGGGGATAGCTACT
>ML675622.1:242987-327778 GCA_007922155.1 Mesoclemmys tuberculata
GGGCACGGCTCACTTGCTGGTGGATTCTTTGTATCTTAAAGTTTTTAAACCATGATTTGAGGACTTTAATAACTCAGTCATAGGTCAGGGGTCTATTACAGGAGTGTGTGGGTGAAGTTCTGTTGCCTGCATTGTGCAGAAGGTCAGACAAGATGATCATATTGGTGCCTTCTGAGACAGTCATGAACTTGCAACCATGGGGCAAATCCAGTTGTGGCTTTTGAAGGGCTGACACCCACCAAACTCAGCCTGGAAAAACCCCAGTCAGAAAAAAGACAGATACAAGTCTCCATGCAAGAGAGGTGACAGATGATGATCCGGGATCCTAGAGTGGGTGCCTTTGGTGGACCATGGAGGGGAAATATAAGTACAGTTGTCCTGAATTGAGAGATCCAGACAATCCAAAAATTACAGAAATAACCAAAGGCTTTCACCAAACCAAGTAAAAAGACATCCTGGAGGGTCTCAAGTGCATGCCTTCAGCATCTGAACGGATCATCAGATCCAGTGAGTAGGGCAGGCTGCTGGGCTACTGCTGGATACGGAGACATCAGTGCACAAAGGGAGCATATCTGGACTTCATACAGGTTCTCACGAAATCCAGCGTGGGAGCACACCTCTGGAGACTCCTCGAACGTTCCATGGTCATCACTGAAGTCACAGGAGAAAAGAGCAGAAACGTTATACAAGGTTCCATGAGCCCCAGAGTGAGTCTGCCCAGATTCTTCCTCCTCCTGATTCTCTAGTGCCACATTCCCACCACTCTTCCCTATCAAAACAAAAAAATCCTGTCCAAACTACAGATTTTAATTTAATTGCCACAAAAATCTAGAAAAGTTTTATTCTCATTATGTCTCTTTACATAAAGACAACCATGAGAAGCCACCATAGCCTGCTGGAGCATGCTTACTTCTCTTCTCCATTTCAGCAAACACAAGTCACTGGGGCCTGATCAGAAATACAGATTAAAAGGTAGATTTGTAGAAAGAAGGAAACCTGCTAGAGAAGGAAATCTGTATGATTCAGTGCTACATTGCCCTGGAGTTTGAACCCTGTCCACATCTCTTTGAAATGTCTCCAAACATAGTACTATTTCTTAAATGACAGCCTGCTCAGTGCCTTCTGACATCTGTGCTGTGGAGACTTGCTCAATCGATCCCGTAAGTGCTCTCCATTTGACACCATTAATCCACCCCCCTGAAAGGAGTAAAGCTGCGTCAACCAGAGGGCATTTCCCGTCGACACTGCGCAGTGGAGACACTGTGGTACAGCAATGTAAGTAAGTCAGCGGGAGAGACACAAGCTACATTATGTAGCTTGCATAACTCTCGTCAACTGCAAGCAGCAGTGTAGACCAGGCCTTAGTTCATGTTGCTTTATAATGCCACTTTGCAAATCAGGCCTTGAGCACTGACCTCAGGGTGTCTTATCAAGCAGGCCAGTTAGCTTTTTCCTTGTCATTTCATAGGCTAGGAAGAGGGCGCCATTGGAGGGGAGTGCACGTATCACTGTGGGCATCAGTCCATGGTAAAGAGCTGTGAAACCTACAACACAATCATCACAATCAGGTAAGATCACTATCCCTGTAAGAGACGAATAAAAATTCCCTTAAGGAGCCCTCAACAGCCTCAGCTTGTGAGATTCTCAACTAGAGCAAGACATCAAGGGAAATCCTCCCAGTCAGGAAGAGATGGAACTTGGGACATATCCACCTCCCTTTTAAGAGAATCCTAGGAGAATCATAGATTCATAGATTCCAAGGCCAGAAGGGACCATTGCAATTATCTAATCTGACCTCCTGTGTATCACTTCCCAAAAATAATTCTTAGAGCAGACTCTTTAAAAAAAAATTCAATCTTGATTTAAAAATGGTCAATGATGAAGAATCCACCATTTTGGTAAATTGTTTCAATATTTAACTGTCAAAAATTGACACCTTATTTCTAATCTGAATTGCTCTAACTTCAGCTTCCAAGGATTAGATCTTTCTTTGCTAGACTGAACAGCCCATTATCATATTTGCTCCCCATGTAGGTACTTCTTAGACTGTAATTAAATTATTCCTTATCTTCTTTGTTAATATAAATAATTGATGTTCTTGACTCTATTATTATAAGGCATGTTTTCTAACTCTTTCATCATTCTCATGGCTCTTCTCTGAATTCTCTCCAATCTCCTTCTTGAATTGTGGATGCCAGAACTGAACACAGTATTCCTGCAGTGGTTGCACCAGTGCCTAATACAGAGATGAAATAAACTGTCAAGATTTATGCATCCAAGGACTGCATTACCATTTTGGCCACAGCACCACAGTGGGAGTTCATGTTCAGCTGTTTATCCACCATGACCCTCAAATCTTTTTCAGCGCCACTGCTTACCAGGATAGAGTCCCCATCCTGGAAGTATGGACTATATTCTTTGCTCCTAGATATATGAATTTACATTTAGCTGCATTAAAACATGTTTGCTTGCACCCCGCTTACTCAACGATCCAGATCGCTCTTTGTCAGTGACATGTCCTGTTCATTGTTCACTGTTACTGCAATTCTTGTGTAATCTGCAAACTTTATCAGTGATAATTTTACATTGTTTTCTAGGTCATAATAAAAATGTTAAATTAGGTAGGGGCAAGAACCAATCTTTGTGGAACCTTAGTAAAAACACAGCCACCCACTGATTTTCTGTTTGCATTTGCACTTTGAGACCTATCTGTTAGTCAACTTTTAATCCATTTAATGTGTACCGTGTTAATTTTATATTGTTCCAGTTTTTTAATCAAATGTCAGGTGGTACTATGTCAAATGCCTTACCAAAATCTCAGTATATCGTATCAACACTATTATCATTAGCAACCAGACTTGTAACGTCATCAAAAAGGAAACGTAGTTACTTACCAGTAACTGTTGTTCTTCGAGATGTGTTGCTCAGATCCATTCCACTTAGGTGTGTGCGCGCCCTCGTGCACAGCTCTCCGGAGAACTTTTCCTAGCAGCCCCTGCAGGGGCCGGTCTCAGCGCCCCCTGGAGTACCGCCATTATGCAGCAGTATATATAGCGCGACCGGCCCCTCCCCTCCTCAGTCCCTTCTTTCTGCCGACTCCGGCAGCGGGGACGGAGGGTGGGTGTGGAATGGATCTGAGCAACACATCTCGAAGAACAACAGTTACTGGTAAGTAACTATGTTTTCTCCTTCGAGTGATTGCTCAGATGCATTCCACTTAGGTGATTCGCGAGCCATACCTTGGAGGTGGGTAGGAGTCAACGGCGAGCTGCCCTCAGCACGGCTCTGCCGACTCGCGCGTCGTCCCTTGACTGCTGGACGACAGCGTAGTGCGCAGCAAAGGTGTGCACCGAAGACCAGGTGGCAGCCCTGCAGATGTCATCCAGGGGGACCCTTTCCAGGAAGGCTGCCGACGCGGCCTGTGCCCTCGTCGAGTGAGCCGTCACCACTCCTGGGAGCTGGACGCCTGCACGCTTGTAGCAGAGCCGGATGCAGGCGGTGATCCACCTGGCGATGCACTGGGAGGTGACCGGGGAGCCTCTCATCCTCTCTGCCACCGCGACGAAGAGCTGCGTGGTCTTTCGGAGCGGCCTCGTCCTGTCTAGGTAGAACGCCAGCGCCCTCCTCACATCGAGGGTGTGAAGTCTCCTCTCGTCCTCGGACCCGTGCGGTTTAGGAAAAAACACGGGGAGGAAAATATCTTGGTTACAATGGAACCGGGAGACTACCTTAGGAAGGAACGCTGGGTGAGGCCTAAGCTGAACCTTGTCCTTGTAGAACACGGTATAGGGGGGCTCCGAGGTTAAGGCCCTTAGCTCAGAGACCCTCCTGGCCGAGGTAATGGCCACGAGAAAAGCCACCTTCCAGGAAAGGATCATCATTGGACAGTTGGCTAAGGGCTCAAAGGGGGGACCCGTTAGCCTATCTAAGACCAGGTTCAAATCCCAGGGAGGCACTGGGTCACGGACCTGCGGGTAAAGCCTCTCAACTCCCCTGAGGAACCTCACCGACATGGGGTGGGAGAACAGGGATCGTCCCCCCATCGGCTGGTGGAACGCCGATATGGCCGCCAGGTGTACCCTGAGGGAGGCCAACGTTAACCCCTGTAGCCTAAGCTGCAGCAGGTAATCCAGGACAGCCTGCACGGGGGACGTACCGGGGGTTACGCCCCGCGACTCCGCCTAGCAGGTGAACCTCCTCCACTTGGCCCTGTAGGCGAGCTGCGTGGAGGGCCTCCTGCTTCCCAACAGCACGCGTTGGACCTGCTCCGAACAGGTTCTCTCCTCCTCTGTCAGCCAGAGAGCCTCCAGGCCATCAGGTGCAGGGAGTCCAGGTTGGGATGCAGTAGCCGGCCGTGGTCCTGGGAGAGCAGGTCCGGTCTCCTTGGGAGCTCGATCGGGGGAGCGACAGACAAGTCCAGGAGCAGGCAAAACCAGTACTGCCTCGGCCACGCTGGGGCAATCAGAATCACATCCGCTCTGTCCCTCTTGATTTTCAAGAGGACCCTGGGCAAGAGTGGGAAGGGGGGAAACACATACAGGAGGGCCCCCGTCCATTCGAGGAGAAATGCGTCCGAAAGGGAGCCCGGCTCGCGACCCCTGAGCGAGCAGAACATCGGGCACTTCGCGTTCCACACTGACGCGAAGAGGTCCAGACGGGGAACACCCCACACGCGGAAAATCCTGTCCACCACCTCGGGGTGGAGAGACCATTCGTGTTGGGGTAGGAATGACCTGCTGAGGCGGTCCGCCTCGTCGTTCCTGACCCCAGGCAGGTGAGAGGCGGTTAAACAGAAATTGCACCTCACCGCCAAGTCCCAGAGTCTAAGCGCCTCCTGACACAACGCCGAGGAGCGCGCCCCCCCTTGCTTGTTGATGTAATGCATTGCAGTGGTATTGTCTGTTAACACCTGCACCATTCTCCCCAATAAAGAGTGGCGAAACACCTCGCATGCCAGTCTGACTGCCCTCAGTTCTTTCACATTGATATGGAGGGCCAACTCCCTCCGGGACCAGCGACCCTGCGTGGTCAGACCACCAGTGATATGGGCTCCCCACCCCCGGTCCAATGCGTCCGTGATCAGGGTGACCGAGGGGGTGGAAGCCCTGAAGGGAATCCCTTCCAACACAGTCCCAGGGTCCAGCCACCAAGTCAGTGACCCCAACACCAAAGGGGGCACCGTTACCACCTTGCTCAAAGCATGCCTGCTGGGCATGTAAACCTTGGACAGCCAACCTTGGAGGGGCCTTAGCCTGAGGCGGGCCAACCTCACCACATAGGTGCACGAGGCCATGTGGCCTAACAGCTGCAGGCAGTGCCTGGCTGTAGTCGTGGGGCACCTCTGAAGTTGCGATATTATCGCTGTCATGGCCTCGAACCTGGAACGTGGGAGGGAGGCTTTCGCCTGCACCGAGTCCCGGTGGGCCCCTATGAAGTCTATGCGTTGCACCGGACGCAGCGTCGACTTCTGCTCGTTTATGAGCAGTCCCAGAGCATGGCAGGTGGACTGGACGAGAGAGACCGCCTCGCACACTTGCGACCTGGTCTTGCCCCTGATTAACCAGTCGTCCAGGTAGGGAAATATCTGGACACCCCTGCGCCGCAGGAAGGCCGCCACCACTGCCATACACTTGGTGAACACTCTGGGGGAGGAAGACAGGCCAAAGGGCAAGGCCGTAAACTGGTAGTGGCCACCAGCTACCACAAACCTTAGGTACCGCCTGTGGGCGGGAAGGATGGAGACGTGAAAGTACGCATCCTTCAAGTCGAGGGTGGCAAACCAGTCCCCTGGGTTTAGGACGGGAATGATGGATGCTAGGGATACCATGCGGAACTTCAGCTTTTTTATGAACCTGTTGAGCCTGCGCAGGTCCAAAATAGGCCTGAGGCCTCCGTTGGCCTTGGGAACGAGGAAGTACCTCGAATAGAATCCCCTCCCCACCTCGAGTGGTGGAACCACTTCTATGGCTCCTTTGACTAGGAGGGATTGAACCTCCTGAAGGAGTAATTGCTCGTGAGATGGGTCCCTGAAGAGGGACGAGGGGAGTGGGGAGTGGGGAGGGGAGGCCAGGAGCTGAAGGGCATATCCCCAGCGCACGATGCTGAGGACCCATTGGTCCGATGTTACCTCCCGCCACAGGCCGAGATACGGCTTGAGCCTGTCCTGGAAAGGCGGGGAACCCAGGGAACATGAGATGGTGCCACCCTCGGAGACACCGTCAAAATTGTCTCTTCCCTTTAGGCCCTTGAGAAGGTCCCTTAAAGGAAGAGGAGGACGACGTCGGGCGATCACGCCGTCCAGAGCCCTTGGTCCTGTCCCTACCCCTTGCAGTGGGGAAGGGCCTAGACTGCTGCCGCTGACGTTGCGGCGGTTGCTGCGGCTGCTGGCGACTCTGCAGTCTAGCCGCCTGGGGCGTGTACAGGCCCAAGGAGCGCAACGTTGCCCTTGAGTCCTTGAGAGCGTGCAGCTTCTCGTCCGTCCTCTCCGAAAAGAGGGCGGCTCCATCGACAGGTCTGTGGACTGCAGCCACGCTGCCCGCCTCATCGCAACGGCGGAGGCCATAGCCCTGCTGGCTGTGTCTGCAGCGTCCGACGCAGACTGCAGGGCCGCGGTTGCCACAGACAAACCCTCCTCCAGCACCATACCAAAGTCTGCGGTCTGGTCTGGAGGGAGAGACTCCGTAAACCTCCTCAAGGAGTCCCACAGGTTCAAGTTGTACCTGCCGAGGAGAGCCTGATGGTTGGCTACCCTCAGCTGAAGCGCCCCAGTCGAATAGACCTTTCTCCCATAAAGGTCCAGCCTCCTGCCTTCCTTATTTTTAGGGGAGGCAGTCTGAGCACCCTGCCTGTCCTTTTGATTGGCGGCATCCACCACCAAAGTACCCGCGGCAGGGTGCACATACAAGTACTCGTGCCCCTCGGCTGGCACGTAATACTTCCTCTCGGCGCCCTTAGAGGTCGGGGCAACCGAGGCAGGGGTCTGCCAGACTGACTTAGCCAGGCGCAGGACCCTCTCATGCACAGGAAGGGCCACCCTAGCCGGTCCCTGGGCCCCCACGCGGCCGAAGAGGGGGTTCACCTCTTCCTCTAACACCTTGACCTCAAGGCCAAGGTTCAAAGCCACCCGCTTTAGGAGCTCCTGGTGTGCTTTAAAATCAACGAGCGGGGCTCCTTGGTCTCGTACCGCCGCCTCATCCGGGGACGACGAGTAAGATGGGTGGCGGGGCCCAGTGGAGGGACCCTCCCCAGGGTCCTCCTCCTCCTCCTCTTCCCCAGAGGAGCGGTCACCCTCCTGCACCGAAGGTGCTTCCTCAGTCTGGGTGACAGAGGCAGGGGCCGACATAGTTCCCTGCCCCATCTGAGCCGCCCACTGGGCCCACAACGGCCACTGCCAGGGTCCCTGTGGCCAGCTCAGAGGCGGCACCGGTGCCGAGGGCAAAACCGGTGCCGCAACGGACGGTGCCGGTGCCGGTAACAGTGCTGGGTCCGGTGCTGGCTGCGGTGCCGGTGCCGGCTGCGGTGCTGATGACCATATCCGTTCCTGACGTCGGGTCCGGGACCCCGAGTCAGGAGAACGCAGGCGGTGATGACGCCGGGAGGGCGCGCTCCGAGACTCGCCACGCGACGATCTCGAAGAGCGACTCCGACTTCGGTGCCGACGAGGCGACGCCGAAGAAGACGACCGGTACCGGGGGGTCTTTCGTCGCTTCGATGCTGGGGAGCGGTGCCGAGAACGCCGTCTCGGTACCGAGCCTGAACTCGACGATGAGGAGAAGTGCCGCGACGAAGAGCGATGTCCAGAGCGGTGCCGGGACCTGGAACGGTGCCGGGAACGATGCCGGGACCTGGAGCGGTGCCGGGAACGGTGCCGCGACGCGTCGTCCGAGGATGAAGATGGAGAGGAGCTTCCGAGCTCGCCTCTCCTGCGTCGGGTGGTGGGCGGCCTGTCCACCGGTGCCGGGGCCGCCCACCCTTCGGGGCCCCCCATCACGGGTTTGCCCCGGGAAACGGGCCCTGTCTCTCTCCGGTGAGAGAGTGCCGGAGGCGTAGGCAACTCCAACAAAGCCTGAGCCGCCTCGATAGCCTCCGGCGTCGAAGGGTCCCGTATAGGGGGTCCCCCACTTCCAGGAGTCGGGGGAGCCTCCCTAGTAGGTGCCGGTGCCGGGGCCGGTGCCGGAGCAGAGGCCGGTGCCGGAGCAGAGGCCGGCGGCACGTCCATAAGGAGGAGCACCTCCGAACTCGACCCCGGCCGCTCCTGCGGTGCGGGGGAGAGCTGCAAGTGCGGGCGGCGCTTCTTCCTCTTCGGCACCGAGACCCCCGGTGCCGGAGGCGCACTCCGCACCGAAGACACACTCGGTGCTGGAGTAGTCCGCGATGGCTCGGACGCCGGGCTTAAAGCGGACTCCATCAGAAAAGCCCTAAGTCTCACTTCGCGCTCTCTCTGAGTCCGAGGCTTAAAGGACTTACAGATACTGCACCGATCTCTACGGTGCAGTTCCCCCAAACACCGCAAACAACGGTCATGGGGGTCGCTAGCCGGGAAGGCCTTGCCGCAGCTAGCACATGGCTTGAAGCCCGGCGAACCAGGCATAGCCGGGACGCCACGAGCCCGAAGGCTCCCTAAACTAACTAAAAACCCTCACTAACTAAAAACTAACTTAGTTCAGGGTGAACTGTTAAACTATCTACTCACTTTAAGGAGAAACACAAACTGTTGAAGAGCAGGGGTAGTTCTCAACTGGCCGTCACGGGCGGAAAGAAGGAACTGAGGAGGGGAGGGGCCGGTCGTGCTATATATACCGCTGCATAATGGCGGTACTCCAGGGGGCGCTGAGACCGGCCCCTGCAGGGGCTGCTAGGAAAAGTTCTCCGGAGAGCTGTGCACGAGGGCGCGCACACACCTAAGTGGAATGCATCTGAGCAACCACTCGAAGGAGAATATCAAGTTACTTTGCAGGATCTATTTTCCATAAGCCCATATTGATTGACATTAATTATATAACCTTTCTTTATTTCTTTATTAATAGATTCCCGCATCATCAGCTCCATTATCTTCCTAGGGATCCATGTCAGACTGACAGGCCTTAGAATTACCCAAGTCATCCCATTTACCCTTTTTAAAGATTGGCATAACATTAGCTTTTTTCCAGTCTTCTGGAACCTCTCTGGTGTTCCAAAACTTCATGACAATCAATGTTAATGGTCCAGTGAACTCCTCAGCCAGCTCTTTCAAAAGTCTTGGATGCACATTATGTGGACCTGCCGATTTAAAAAATGTCTAACTTTAGAGATGGATTCAGTGAGTGAAGCTGTCCGTGTGTCACCTACCTTCTGTCCTCAAAATGTGCAGAAAGGAGAGCAGGAAGCCATCTTGCCGCCCTGCCATGGAAAGCACCTGAATCCGAGACTTCACTGAGTCAACGGGATAGACGGCCAGCCAGAAACAGACCCCTCCCATCCCACCGCTCACTGCTAGGGGGAGAGAACCTGAAATTCAACACAGGGAGAGAGACCTGAGTGTGAAAAGGGGAAAGACATTGGGGAACTCCCAGATGCTGCACATAAATGCAAGCAAAGGAAGAGAAAATATATGCAAGCACTTACAGAGTAACAAGCAGCACTTGGGCTTGCCAGGGACAGATCAGGCCAGGCAAATTAATTATGTGATTAAAGGCTGAAGACACTTGTCTAGAGCTTAGCTTTTTTCTTGGTGCACAGGCAGCTGAGACAGCGGCACTAGGGGAGCCCAATAAGTGCTGATGCTTCACCAAAGAGGCATGGGGTTCCGCACATATAATCTATCTGGGGTGCTTGTCTGGCATCCCATTACCACAGTATCTGAGTGCCTCACAATCATTAGTGTATTAACCCGACACACTCCTGTGCAGCGGGCAGGGCAATTATTCCCATTGTACAATGAGGGTTGAGGCACAGAGAAACAAAGTGATTTGCTTAGGGTCCCACAGGAAATCTGCTGCACAGCAGGGATTTGTACTCAGGCCTCCCAAGTCCTAGGGTAGCATACAACTCACTGGACCACCCTTCCTCTTTAACCACTAGACAATGCTTCCATTCCAGGCCACCCCCAGAACTCTGTCCCCCCACCTCCTCAGTTACCCCCTGGCTATCCCCACATTCTTGCTCACTCCATGGAGTTCCTCTAGCGTATCATGCAACAGCTCACTGGAAAGCCACAGGGAAATTAGTAGCCGTGGGGTTAAGCAGGGTTGTGTGTGGCTTGGCCTAAGAATGGCAGGAGGGAGAAGAGAGCAATGGGGGTGAAGCTTTTCTCTGATGACCCATATACAATTACAGTCCCATGTCCCCTACAGCACTGCTTCCCTTCCTGGCCTCCCTTGCAAAGCTGCATGTCTCCCCTGTGTCCCCTCCCACAGAGCTTCATTCTTCCTGGACTCCCTATGGGGCTTTTTATAGCTACTGTCAACACCATTCAGGCCAGAGCAACAACAAGCAAGCTGGCAGGGAAGCTCCATGTCAGAGCACAAGGGAGGTAGAAAGGGGGTAATACAGAACAACACAGATAGCTCTCCATGTGACTTGTTATCAACATTGCTACCATTAAATAAGCTGGGAAATCACCCCGCAAAGTAATTAACTTTGAGGTGCATATCTGATCAATGCAAACCATAAGAAGCAAGGAAACCTGAAGTTAGATCTTTCAACAACCCCTCAAGTTCATCTTGTCCCTCTCAGTTTTCTCCTTTCCGCCACTGCAGCCCAAACTCATCATGGGAATATATATGTCATCAATACATATGCACTGAAACACAGCAACCTCTGAGGTAGAGCCCTGCGCGGGACTATTTTTAATCCTTCTCCCTTCCCGCCCCACAATACCCGCTCCCACCTACTCCTGCTATTATGGCAGCGAGTCCTGTGGTACTTATGGGATCCCAGTTCTGTGCAGGGCTCTGCTCTGAGGTGGAAGACCATAGATGTTTATCAGCCCACAGCTACCCTACAGAAAAGGACAGGAAGCAAAGACAACTCTTGTATCCATTTGATACAGTGGAATTTAGGTTAACAGAATATAAGCAACTGTTTTGGAATTTGGTCAGGACATGAGAATTTGCACCACAATTCTTACCACAAAAATGCCAATTGATCTTTACTGAACTATGAGTGATCAGAACTTTGATGTCTCATTGGTCAGCTGGCACCTCATGTAAAAATGTAACTAGATACAGATAGGAAGCACAGTGCCACTAAGCAACATATTGGAGCTCTGATTGGCTCCGAACTGACTCAGAAGAAAGAACGTCCCTTGGATTACCCTGAGGTGGTCAACCTCCAAGCAACAACCAGATCCAAAACAACCTAGTTTGGGAGGTCTAATAAGATTATGGCCAGAGTTGGTATGGCTCAGTAATTTTAGCAGTTTGTGATCGCTAGCACTGAGATTGCCTAGAACTTCCAGAATATCAACAATCTCCTCTAAGTTGGCAAATACCAAGCCAAAAATAACTTCTCCCTGGTGACTTCTATCATGACAATGGAATCTGCCCACAGGCAGAGGAGATTTCAGGAGAGACTATAATGGTTCATGGCTGTGGTCAATATCTTGGAATCATGAGAAGCTTCATTTCCTCAGCCAGAGTCACACACATGCTATCCTGGATGTGGTCCCTCCCTGCTTGTTTAAGAGAAATGTGGGAGACAAAGAGAAACTTCCCTTCTCAAACTGACCCTGCCTCCCACTCCCGGATCTTCAGCATGACTGAACGTCAATGGACAAGGGTGTTCCTGCCTGCCTCAGACGGGGGGCCAGCTCTGTTCCGAGGTAACCACCCTACAACTACACACCTGCATCCAACTATAAGAGAACATCTTTTTCCTTTTCCTTGCTTTTCTGGCTTTTCTCTTCCTGTGTCTATCTTTGGATAGGAGGAAATTGATGCAACAAAACCACAGCTTTTTAAGCAAGTTGAAAGCATTTTGTTTGCAACCTATTTGACACTGTTATCATGACTATATAATACTGCCATCATAAACTGACCAATGTCATCAGCAACATGTAAAAAAGGTGTAAAAGACTAAGCTGATTGTAGGGTTTGTTTCTTAGCAAATAGTTAATATAATGAGAGGTTTACATTATGTGTGGATATTAAGAAGCTAATACCTGGAAAAAGAACCTTAAAATGTAATAGTAGCCAGGGGCTGTAAAGTAACATCAAAATAACCCTGTAATCACAACGTTTCTTCTAATCTCTCTAACAAGAAGTTTTCACCAGTAAAATCAGGAAAGTCTTGGCTGCCTTGTAATTTGCCACACTTGTTTACCTTGGTTGTAATCAAGAAACAGTTTGGAGTAGTTCTTTTTAATTTTTTTGTTTAGTACTTTGTAAAATGGGGTCAGAATCCTGCAAGGAACCCTTAGGCACTACTGTGATACAAGTTACTATTGTGCTGGAGGGCATTGGCGGCTGCCAGCAGGTGGGTCTTTAAGCAATGGGCAGTCACAGACCTTGATGAAACTGGTGGTGTGCTACCTACCTTTTATTCAGGGTCAATGGAAGAAGCAATTAAACTTCTTGATAGAGTTAGATAGCTGAAACAACAGAAGCCACCACCCAAAATGCTGGGCTGCACGTGAAGGTCTGAGCAAAAACTAACTCAGGGAGAATAAGAGGGGTTTCTTTGACAGGGCTGGTGCATTGATTGGTGGAGCTGCATGTGTCAGAAAGCAGCAGAAAGCCTGGAGAAAGCCAGAGGAGCACTGATAGTGTGGCCCTGACAGAGAGCAGAAACAGAGCTCCTTGAGACACAAGACTGTCTGGAAAGCAGGCATGGGTTGCTCAATAAACTGCCTCCTGTTTTTTGTTCCTACTGTGTTCAGGGAAACCAGACTTTGTAGACATTTTTTGTAAATAAAGAGGACTGCACTGAAGAAGTACATTAATCATATAATCAATTTCTCTTCCTAATGGAAACAGCTCAGCATGGTGCCAAATATTGGCTAACCAGTTGGTCAAACAGGTTACACTGGTGTTAGCTGTAGGATAGAGTTTCCACAGAGAGTAATTATGAGTTGGTATTACTGTGGAACTAAGATGGAACAAATAATGAAGGTGCTTTCAGAAATCAGAGATGGCCAAAAGGAACTAAAACAAGACCTACAACATGTGCAGAAGATGTCTCCGAAGAATTACAAATAGGAGCTGAAGACTTAGCAAAAGGAATTAAAGTGACATCTGGAGGTTTCCCAGGAATGACTGAGAGATGACCTGCTGACTATCATGGAGAAGGTGGTATTCCAGGAAACAGGGAAGATCAGAAAGCTCTGGTCAGCTTAAAACTTCCTAACACAGATAAGCAGCAACAAGGAGCTAAAATACTAGGAAAAGCCCAGGCAAGGAATCAGGCCAGTGAGAGAACTCGGGAAAGACAGGACATTTGCCACAGTTCTCTACCCTACACAGGCCCAGACAGGAGATGTCGGATTGTCCCAACTCAAGTGGTACAAAATCTCACTATCTATGAGGGGAAACCAAAAGCCAGGGATGCTCACATATCTCAGTTCAATTTCACAGCCCAATGAATGGCTAGTGAGATGACCAGAAAGGGCGATTTCTAGCAGCCAACCCTAATGGCTCGGCTCTGATGGTGCTGCACAACTTACTCCCTATGAAGAAATGGAGTTACCATATCTGCTACAAACCCTGACATGCAGCTTGGAGCTAGTAACCAGTATGAGCTATCCAGGGCGCAGCTAAGACCTAGAAGGAATGTAGGGGGAAAAGATCACACCTAGGGAGATATGTTCCTGGTGTATCTAGATGCCCGTGAGGACTTCTAGGATAAATTAGCAATGTATCCATTTATAGATGCTCAGATGGACTTGGATTTGCAGATCAAGATCAGTGAAAGAAGGCCAAAGTCACTCTGAGAGGCTGCGGAATTTGCCACTGAACTTGAATCCTCCCTTGCAGCAGCCCACCAGAAGAGGAAGCAAACCCACTGAGGAGGACGGAAGCTGATCACCATGAGTCCTGTAAGTACAGCTCTGTGTCTGATATGTGTGATGGAAAAGGAGATTCTAATGTGGTTCATGATATCATTGAAAAAGCTGCTTAATGTGGTTTATAAAAGAAAGGAAATTGGCAAAAAATAAGGGAAGCAATTCAATTAAATGCTAGTACTGTGAAAAAATTGGCCAGAAAAACATGGTTACTTACCAGTAACTGTTATTCTTTGAGATGTGTTGCTCATATCCATTCCAGTATAGGTGAGTGCACGCCACCGTGTACTGGTTCCCGGAACTTTTTTCCTCTTAGCAAACCCTGTAGGGTCAGCCCAGGTGCCCCCTGGAGTACCACACTCATGCCACAGTACATAAGGCACTGCCGACCCTACAGCCAATCTCTTTTTTCTGCCAACTCCAACAGCGGGGACGGAGAGTGGGTGTGGAATGGATATGAGCAACACATCTCGAAGAACAACAGTTACTGGTAAGTAACCCTGTTTTCTGCTTTGAGTGATTGCTCATATCCATTCCACTATAGATGATTAAAAAGCAATACCGTGGAGGTGGGTAGGAGTTACGAATGAGCTGCCCACAGCACGACTCTGCCGAATCCTGCATCCTCTCTTGCCTGCTGAACGATGGTGTAGTGGGACGTGAAGGTGTGCACTGACGACCAGGTGGCAGCTTTACAGATGTCTTGCAGGTGCACTCTCTCCAGGAAGGCCATCGACGAGTCGAGTGCGCTGTGACAGCTCCGGGGAGTGGGACGCCCCCCAGCTCATAGCAGCACTTGATGCAGGAGGTGATCCACTTGGAGATGCGCTGAGTGGAGACTGAGGATCCTTTCATCCGGTCCGCCACGGCGACGAAGAGCTGTGTTGTCTTCTGGAAGGGTCTCGTCCGGTCAGTGTAGTAGGCCAGGGCTTGCCTTACATCCAGGGAATGCCACCTCCGCTCCTCCTCTGAACCGTGTGGTTTTGGAAAAAACATGGGGAGGAAGATATCTTGGTTACAATGAAATTGCAAGACCACCTTGGGCAGGAATGCCAGGTGGGGTCTCAGCTGCACCTTGTCCTTAAAGAACACTGTATAGGGGGGCTCCGAGGTCAGCGCCCTAATCTCAGAGACCCTCCTAGCCGAAGTAATGGCCACCATTCCATGGCTACCTTCCATGACAGGATCAACAGCGGGCATGAAGCCATAGGTTTGAATGACACTGTGCAGGGAGTGTCTGCTGGGCACATACACTGAGGCCAGCCATGCCTGGAGCGGCCTGAGTTTGAGGCATGCTAGCCTCACCACATACGTACAGGCTGCCATATGACCCAACAGTTGTAGGTAATGCCTGGCGGTTGTCGTAGGGCATCTATGCAGCTGGGCGATAATTGCAGCCATAGCCTCGAAGCTGGCTTGCGGGAGGAAGGCTCTGGCTCTTACTGCATCCAGGGAGGCCCCTATGAATTCTATCCGCTGTATCAGAGGCAGTGTGGACTTCTGCTCTTTTATGAGCAGGCCTAGCCTGTTGTAAGTGGCACAAGTCAGGGACGCGCTGTCTTGAACATGGGCCCTGGACCTGCCCCTTATTAGCCAATTGTCCAGGTATGGGAAGATCTGAACTCCCCGCTACCTTAGATGGGCAGCCACCACTGCCATGCATTTGGTAAACACCCTGGGGGCAGATGAAAGGCCAAACGGGAAGGCCGTAAACTGGTAATGGCAACCAGACACCACAAACTGGAGGAAGCGCCTGTGGCTGGGAAGGATCGATACATGGAAGTATGCATCCTTCAAGTAGAGGGCGGCAAACCAATCCCCTGGATCCAGAGCCGATATAATAGCGGCTAGAGAGACCATGTGGAACTTTGACTTTTTTTTTAACCTGTTTAGATCCCGCAGGTCCAGAATGGGTCTCAGCCCCCCTTTTGCTTTTGGGATGAGGAAGTAACGAGAATAGAATCCTCTCTCTTTTTCCCGTGGGGGAACCAATTCCACACCCCCAGGCCGAGGAGTTGTTGACCTCCTGTATAAGTAATTGCTCATGAGAGGGGTCCCTGAAGAGGGACCAGGGGTGGTGGGGGTTGGTTGTTTGGCGGACAGGCCGCAAACTGGATGGCGTAACCTCTCTGAACTATATTTAAGACCCAGTGGTCTGAGTTTACGCTTGCCCATTCATTGAAGAACGGGTGCAGCCTGCCCAGGAAAGGTTGGAATGGATCCAGAGGAGTAGGGGAGATGCCACCCTTGGGCACACTGTCAAAACTGGCTCTTTTTACCATTGAGGCCTTTGTAGGAACCCTGCTGGGTCCTAGAGGAGGAGGCTTGTCTGCTACGCCTGCCATACCCTCTACTCCTATCTCGACCCCTGCCAGATTGATAGGGTCTAGGCAGTGGCCTAGTCTGTTGGCAGGACTGTTGGGGCAGCTGACGTGTAGAGGCCTGCAGTCTATACAGGCCTAGGGAACGCAGGGTGGCACGGGAGTCTTTAAGAGCGTGCAGCTTCTCATCAGTTCTGTTTGAGAACAGAACTGATCCATCAAAGGGCAGGTCCTGGATTGACTGCTGCACCTCCTGGGAGAGCCCTGATGACTGCAACCAGGAGCATCTCCACATGGCCACTGCAGATGCGATGGCCCTACTGGCCGTGTCCACCACATCACTGGCTAACACCTGGGCTACTGCCGCCACAATGCGTCCCTCATCCAGGACCGTAGTGAAGTCAGCTGCTTGGTCCTGGGCCAAGGATTCCGCAAACCTTCAGAGAAAGTTCCAGAGGTTCAGTTGTACCTTCCCATCAGCAACTGATGGTTGGCAATACGCAGCTGCAGGGCCCCAGGGGAGTACACTTTATGCCTGATACCTCGCATAGGGGAGTGACCCCTGGATGACCTCAACAATGTAGAGCGCTGGTGCTGATGGAAACGGTGCCGGGATGAGGTGCGCTCCAACGAAGAGGAATGTCTTCTGGGTACCAAAGACTTTTGGTGCCGTTTACCTTTCGGCAAGGTTCACCAGTGTGGACGGGACCCACACGATGCCGAGTTAGACTCCGGCGACAGGGATCTGCAGTGCGGTGCAGGGGAGCGCTCCAGTGCCGGGCTTCTCAAAGAGCATCTGGAATGACGCCGCCATGAACAAGTCGGTGCCGGAGACCTCGAGCCCGAAGATGAAGACCGGCATCTGTCGACCCTCGAATGGTATCTGGTGCCGGAGGACTCCGGTGCCAGGGACCATTCCCGGTGTGGAGATGAGCTCAACAAGGAAGCCTCGGAGCTGGATGGAGACTTCCACGCTTGACCCGTGATGGCCATCTGGTGGGAGACTCTTCCCCGGCCAGGGGTCTCGACCAGCCACCTGGGACACCCAGCGCAGGTTTACCCCAAGACACCGGCCCCTTCTCCCTCGGCCGAGGGGGGGGCAAGGCATGGACAGGGCCATCAGTGCTCTCACTGCCCAGGAAGCCTCCGGTGTCGATGTCACCGGTAAAGGCACTCCCCCACTACCCGGAGTCAGGGGAGGCTCTCTGCCAGGGGATGCGGGCACTGGAGCAAGCTCAATGGGCCCAGGCTGCATCCCAACGCTCGACCCCACTGTTATCAAGAGCAGGGGGGAGTGAGCATGCACCATGCGCTGTTTTTTCTTAGTCTTCGGCACCGGGGATTGCCGCCTCGATGGCTCCGGTGCCGGTGGTACGCTCCGCACCGGAGGAGACACTCGGTGCCAACGTGGAGCGTGAAGGCTCAGACGTGGGATGGAGAGCCTCTTCCATAAGGATAGCCTTTAGCTGAATGTCCTGCTCCTTCTGAGTCCTTGTCTTTACATCTGTCTTTACAGTGATTTTGCCCCAGACACTATAGGCAATGGTCATGGGGTCACTCACTGGAAAAGCCTTGCCGCAGCCAGGGCAAGGCTTGAATCCGGGGAGATCTGGGCATGGCTGGGTCCTCAATGAGCCCTAAGGGGCTCCTATCTAACAAACTAACTAACACTATAACTATCTAACTTACAAAACTGCAAAACGCAAAGGGGTTGAGATACTTGCGATGGCAAGCTCGTCCCAGCAACCATCACAGGCGGAAAGAAGGGACTGAGGGGCCATGGGGTCAGCGGTGCCTTATGTGCTGTGGTAAGAGCGCGGTACTCCAGGGGGCACCGGAGCCAACCTTATGGGGTCTGCTAAGGGGAAAAAAGTTCCGGGAACCTGTGCACAGTGGCGTGCATTCACCTATACTGGAATGTGGCTGTAGAAGAAAGCTATAAGGGGAAAGGTATAAAGGTAAGCTCCCAGAATTTGCAGTACTGAACATTTAAAGGAGAAGCAGCAGAATGATCTAAGACACTTTTTGGTTAGGAATCAGAAGTTATTCTCCAGTTCCATCGAAGATATAGGTTGTACTGCACTGGTCCAGCACAAGGTTGATATTCAGGAAAACTAATACATTAAACAGCCAACTGACTATTTATCAGTTGCTAAGAGGGAAGAGGCTTTGCAAATCATCAAGGAAATGTATTACAAAGGCATAATTGAGCCTTCAACCAGTCCTTGGGCCTCATGGTTCTGGTTAAGAAAAAAGATGGGAGCATCACATTCTCTGTGGACTATAGAAAACTAAATTGTCACTTTAAAGGATTCTTAGCCATTGCCACAAATAGGTGATAGTATGCTGCAGCAAATTCAGTCTGGTTTCCCACACTGGATTTTAAAAGTGGATATTGGCAAGTGAATCCAAAGGCCAGGGAAAAAACTGCTTTTAGAGCAGAACAGGATATGTGTGATTTAAGTGATGGCTTTCAGCTTGTGCATAGCATGCCTCTCTCAATTTGCTTCTTATACTAGATGATATCCTGATGCATGAAAAGAGCTTTGAATAGGTACCACTACTTTTACAAATGGCCTGTGATGAACTTAAAGCTGCCAATCTGAAACAAAACCCAAATAAATGAGTGGTTCCAAAACGAGGTAACCTACTCTGTACACACAGTCAGTGAGGGGGGAATTTCCACTAAGAAAAAGGAACCTGAGGCTATGCAGGACTGCTCAGCTCCCCAGACGCTCACAGATGTGCAGAATTTTGAAGGACTTTGCTCCTATTAAGAATTATTTGTGGGTTTGCCAATCTTGTAAAACCATTGTGTAAGCTGGGTGAGAAAGCGAAAATATTTCAGTAGTCAGAAGAGTGTGAATTGAGAAGAGCTCTTGTGACTGCTCCTGTCTTAGCCTCGCTGTGTTTCAAAGCCCCTTTAGATGCCAGTGCTTATGGATTGGGGGCAGTATTGGCACAACACCACAAAGGACTTGAGAGGGTGGCAGGGGGGCTGGATCAATTTATACGGTGTGGGTGCTGAGAGTCACTGAACCAAACTTTAATCCTGTATATAATGGAAACCACTTCAAGCCAGGGGTTGCGGCAGCAGTACTCCCCTCCTACCTGGGCCTAGCACGTAAGGAGGGTGGTAGCTTATTACAGCAGCAGTGTAAGTTCTCCAGACAGAAATTATTGCACCTCCTGAAAGAGACACCTGGCAATAATCAACTCTATAGAACATTTCCAACACTATCTAGTGTGGAGAAATATTGTGGTCAATGCAAACCTGCAATAGCTCTTTAGATTCAGTAAAAACAACGAGAGTCCTGTAGCGCCTTAAACATGATTAATGTTCTAGCCACCTTTCATTCAGACAAAATGGGAGAAGCAATTAAGCTCCTTTGTGGAGTAAGATAGCTGGACAAAAGAAGCCCCCACCCAAAATGCTGGACAACATAGGAAGGCCTGAACAAGAACTAGTTCAAGGAAAATAAGAGGAGTTTCCCTTGTACTGATTGAAAATGCAGAGGCTATGCTGTTGATTGGTGGAGCTATGTGTGTTATCAGGAGAAAGCCAGAGAAACACTGTAGTATGATGACTCTGAGAGGGAGCAGACAGAGAGACGAGAGCTTCTTTTAAGCACAGTATTGACTGAAGAAACAGGATTGGTTTTCTGGGCAAGGAAAGTGCCTCCTGTTGTTTGTTCCTATGGTGTTCAGGGAAATGGGACTTTCTAGACAATCTTTGAAAATAAAAAGGTTTGCACCAAAGAAATACCCAACTTGTATAATCAATTTTTCCTCTTAATGGAAAAACTTGGCAAGACCCTGCTTGGGCCAAAAGACAACATTATAGATAATAAAGAACTGGGGAGTTGAAATCTTCCAGAAGGGTTGGAGCCTGGGATTGTGTCATGTATGAGTTGCTTCAGAAGTTCCTCATCCTCTTCTTCAAATTGGTTTGGTGTCCATCTACTAGTACCAGGGACTCCCCTTTGTCCAGTCTGAATAAAGCGCTTCTGCTTCTCACCCGTCTGAAGCTCATAGCTCTATAGCACAACATCTCCACTGTAGAGGTCAGAGCTGGATCGATACTGGTCATTACTTCATGGTGAAAACAACCACATCCTAGTTCTGTCCTTGCACAAAATGATGCAATTCCTCACCACTTCTCTGCAAAGGCCACGAGGCCCTAATCTCCCTTCATCTCACCCACATCCAGTTCTGCTTACCCAGATCCTCCTTGCACTGGCCAGCCTGAGTGAAAAAGCTTCTACTGACTTCATAGCCACCAAAGAAGAAGAAATAGCCAGGCACCTCTCGTAGCCAAGTACTGGTCAGGCCCTGGAAAAATCCCAGCAGGCCCTCAGATTGAAAGATATTTTTCACAGTAGCCCAGGTAGAGCTGCAAGAGAGAATGCAGGCAATGTACTCCAGACAAGGACCATCAGGGCCAGAATAAAAACATAACCATACCTCAGCATTATTTTTACTAACCCAAGGTGTATAAGTCAACCTAGAACAGTGCCATATTATCCCAAATTCACTTTGAGAGTGAATCTCAGTTCCGTTTTCCAGTCCAAACTGGGCACATTTCCAGCATGTCCTGCTAGAGGCCAAATTTGAGGTGGAAGGAAGAAATTAAAAGAGGGGCCTGGTTTAAAGTTATGTATCAGAGTGGGCACTGATGAATCATCCACTGACCTCCCTTTCTCCTTGATCGGTGAATGTCCATTGAAAACCTGGGATTAATTTGGGACATAGGCACTAAATAGGGGAGCTGGACAACCCGGGAACCATAGCAACAATGATCTGCACTGTGTCATGAGAGATATGCTGGACTCCAGTTCAGCTACAGTTCAGTGGCCAGGAAGAAGAGGAAGCTGTTCAGCTGTGATACAGGAAGGCTCTGGTTAGACTGTGGCATGCAGACCCACATACAGCCTGCTGCAGTATGGCCAGGCGGGACAAGGAAGATGCAGGGCCCCACCCAGTAAGCACTTCTTAATGAAGTTGTTTACATTGCCTTGGTTCAGTACCAAGCCAGCATTAGTGACACCCACATCTGCCGGGGCAAGAGGGAATTCAGACCCTCCACCTCACTCACAAACAATTCTACCAGGGTGTATGTGCCCGTGTTATTCTCCGAAGCCTGGCCTGCTGCCCAGGGCCTGCCACGTACCTGTGACGTGACAATGCCGTTTGCCTGGTGACCATCATCTCATGTAAGGCCTGCATGCGGCATTTCACCAGCTCCGCAGGGCACAGGACCATGGAGGAAAAGACAGAGGAGAACGAGCCAGCAAGCGCACTGTGCAGGTCACTGACACCACGGGAGCGGGGAGGGTGAGAACATAGATGTTAGAGATGCAACTCACCCCCACAGGCCCAGACTCTGTAGAGGGGAGAGCATGGGCCCCCATCACCGCTACTCTGTAGAAGAGAAGCACAACCTGCTTCCACAATCCTGACTATCCCCTCAGCTCAGTGACATCACTGCAGCTTTCTCCTCGGTCTTCGCAGATGGATAACATTGCTAACTTAGCACCGACATGAACAAGCTTACCAAAACAATGTCACCGTGAACACTACGCAAAATGTCCCAATCTGAGCAACCCCCAGTGGGTTGTACAGCCACCTCTCCAAGCAACCCCGCACCCTATGGGGTGCCCCATGCCACCTAGCCCTGCAGGGGAAAGGCCATACCTCAGCTCCAGTCCACTGCTCAGTCCAAAGAGCTGCCTCACGAGCTGCTGACAGAACCCGTAGCAGGCAAAGAGCACCGCATTCTCTGCCACATTAGCCAGCAGTGCTGGGGTAGTGCCCTGGTACAGCCCGTGGAGTCCTTCTTGCCGGTAAGTCCTGACTGAGCAGTCAAAGAAGCCCTGGTACATGGTGGGGAAGGTCTGCATCTTCACCTTGATTGTGTCAAAGGGCTGCCCACTCACCACACAGGCCACTCCGCCTACAGAGACAAACCCACAGTTACCTCAGTGCCACCCCTTCGCCCCACCCCACAGGGCACAGCCCTCGGGCACCTTGGTGCCGCCCCTTTGCCCCACCCCAAGGGGCATCTCGGTGCCGCCCCTTCGCCCCACCCCAAGGGGCACCTCGGTGCTGCCCCTTCGCCCCACCCAACAGGGCACAGCCCTCGGGCACCGTGGTGCCACCCCTTCGCCCCACCCCAAGGGGCACCTCGGTGCCACCCCTTTGCCCCACCCCACAGGGCACAGCCCCCGGGCACCTCGGTGCCAGCCCTTCGCCCCACCCCACAGGGCACCTCGGCATTAGGTGCTGAGGGTCTTACATCTCCTCCTCCACAGCGGAGGGGCCAGGGTTGCAGCTGTTCTCTGAACTACAATTCTTCCCCCCGGTACGTTGTAACCTGCTTCTGAACTGCAGTCCTGCCTCATTTCTAGGGCTCACTGATTTTGGGAATTCAGGTCCAACTGCTGCTGCCTTCCAGGCCTCACTCACTTCCCATTGGGGTCCTACCCATGCATTTATCTCAGGGGTCCCATTTTCCCAGCTGGTATCTTGCCCTTCTGAGGAACCCAGATATGCTCCAAAACAATGCTCCCTGTCAGTGCTCTCCGTCCCTTGCAGAGGACGGCCCCATTGGCCAGACTTACCTGCTGCCCCTGCAGTGAGGTGAACAAGAGCCTGTACCAGTGGATGGGACCTGGCTGCTTCTGCAGACATCTCAGCAAACTGGACCAAGCTGGACCCTAGAGCAGGAACCAGGCTGGAAATCAACCACACTACCAGCTCAAAGGTACAAGGCGTGGGGCAGGCAGCAGACAGCAGAGGGAACAGGCTTAGGTCACCCTGCTACAGAACTGCATTGCTAGAGTTGTCTTTGTCCCTTTGCAAACCAAACAGCAGCACAGAGATCTCTGGGTATCGGGGCAGGGACCAGGCATGGTTGGGGTTTAGGATTTGGGAAGTTTAGAGTTTTGGATTTGGGAAGTTTGTGGGGGCTGGAAGGAGGCTATTGTGGGTGCTATGGGGGACCCCAGACTGTGGGAGCATGAGGGCCTGAATGGGCATGTAGGGAGGCTGTAAGGGGCACAAAGGTGGGGGGAGCTATTGGGTGGTGGGAGAGCATTGAGGAGGCTAGGGCATAGACGTTGTGTGGTAGGAAGGGAAGCTAGAGGCACAGGGGCTGGGGAGAGGCTGTGGGGGGCACATGGACTGAGGCTACTGAGAGGTTGAAGGGGAGCACAGGGCTGGAAGGAGGAAAAGGTTCGGAAGTCTGGATGGGGCAGCAAGTCTGCCCCACTGACTTGGGTCTGAGTGGCATGGCACCTCAGCACTGTGTGCAGCACCTCAGTCCCGCCTCAGCTGTGATGGAATGGGTCAGGGAGTGGCAGCGGGCAGAGAGTTGCCAGGGGCCCAGGCCCATCTCAGGATTGCTGAGGGGTGCTGTGCTTCCCTGGTGCAGCTGGGGGTACAGCTGGGGCCCTGGGTATGTGTAACAGGGTATCAGGGCAGAAGGTGTGTGTGCCTGTGGATATTACGGGCAGATGGGAGCAGTGGGGATGTGTTTAAAGGGGCAGCAGGACAGTGGGGGAGTATGTGGCATTGCACAGGGGTGCAGTGTGTGTGTACAAGATGTAGCGGGGCAGAGGGGGGTAGTGTGTGTGGGGGGGCGCTGTAGCGGGGCAGAAGGTAGGTAGTGTGTAAGAGTGCAGGAGGTATCAGGGCAGAGTGAGCAGAGGATGTGTGTACAGGGTGTAGCGGGGCAGAGGGTTAGTGTGTCTGAGTGTGCAGGAGGTATTGGGGAAGATGGGGTAGTGGGTGTGTGTGAGGAGGTGGTGGGACAGAGGAGAGGTGTGTATGAGTGCAGGTGGCATCGAACAGAGGTAGTGTGTGTGTGTAAAGATGGGGCAGCGGGAGTGTGGGCAGATGGGGGTTGTGGGGGGACATATAAAGAGGTATCAGGATAGTGGAGGGGTGTATAGTGGGAAATTCAGGCAGAAGGCGGTAGTGAGGATGTATTTAAAGGGTATCGGGAGACTGAAGGGGTGTATAAATAGGTTGCAAGACAATGGATGTGTGCAGGAGTATACTGGGGCAAAGTGAATAATGGAGAGGGGTGTCAGTAATGTGGTGCATGTAAAAGGATACTGGAGAGGTGGGTGGTGGAGGATTCAGCTGGAGTGGTACATGAGCCAGCAAGCAGAGCTGTAAACAAGGAAGTCTGCCAGGTAGTTTAGGAAGGGAGTGTGTGGTGTTTCTGGTATTGTTACGGTGCTCACTGGGGGTTGTTTTGGTGGGGTTTTTTTCTCTCTCACTGACGGGACGTAGGGGAAAAGGTTATGAAAAGAGGCAGTGGCAGCAGTGGTAGCAACCCATACAGTGGAAGAGACAATGAAAATGACTGGATGTGGAAGCTGCGGGATGTACATGATCCTGAAGGGGTACCTCAAAAGAGCTTTGTTTGTATGAAGTGCCGCCTCATAGAGATGATGGAAGAGAAGAGCTGAGGCTTGGAGATACAGATGGAAACTCTGGTTGAGCTTAGAATGGGATTTAAGCAGATGATGGAGCAAAGGCATGAGGAGGCTGAAGGACAAATCCCAGACTTGCAGATGGAAGCAGGACCAACAAACTCTGAGGGGAGAATGCTGTGTGAGGAAAATGGCCAGAGGAAGCATGTGACTATGAGAGCCAGACAGAGAAAAAGATGGGCTAGTGAAGGAGAAATAGAGCTCAGGAACAGGTTTGTGGAGTTGGAAAATGAAGAAGGGGCACAGCAGGTGGTTGCTGAAGGTGGGAGGGTGAGGAAGAAGAAAAGAGCAGCTAGTCCTATACAAAGAGTGGATGAGCCAATGGAGATACCACCAAATAAGAGCCAGAGGGAGATCCAGGATAGGTTGCAGAGGATTGCAAGGAAGAATAGTAGACAAGATGACTTGCAGCCAGGAAGAATACGGGATAGACTAGAGAATCATACCATCAGCAGGAAAAGGCAGGTCTATGTGATTGGGGAGCTCTGGCTGAGAAGAGCAGACAGGCCTGTAACCAGAGCTGATCCGGAGAACAGAAGGGTGTGCTGTCTGCCCAGTGCTAGGATATGAGATGTGGACCTGAGGCTGAAGATGATCCTACAGAGAGTGGGAAAGAATCCATTGACTGTCCTTCATTGGGAACAAATGACACAGCTAAATTCTCGCTGGAACGTATCAAAGGGGACTATTCCAGGCTGGGGAAGACACTTAAGGAAATAGAGGCTCAGGTTATCTTCAGTGGGATTCTGCCTGTCCTTAGAGGACAAGACAGGCATGACAAAATTATGATGATCAACAGATGACTCAGGCAGTGGTGTTATAAGGAGGGCTTTGGGATGTATGGCTGCATGGCAGACATTCATGGACAGAGGACTGTTCCCCTGGGATGGACTTCCCTTGAGTGGGGAGAGAAATAGACTTCTAGGATGGAGGTCGGCACAACTGATTAAGAGAGCTTTAAACTAGAGAATTTGGAGGAGATAGCTGGGAGATGCCCGGGTAATCTCCATGCCTGATTTTAATATTGAGAGGGAAGAAAATGAAGTAAGAAAGGATATAGCAGTAGGTAGGAGAATGGACATTAAGAGGAAGGGTGGTGTAGACACCAGTTTAATAGGCTATATTAGCAGAATGACTGTGTTGAATCAGGTAAGGAATGTAAGCGAAGACAAACAGCAAAAATGAAGATGTTTGTACACCAATGTGAAGAGCCTGGGTAACAAAATGGTGGAACTACAACTAGGTGCAGGAAGTGAAACCAGATATTATAGGAACAACAGAAACATGGTGGTATAGTAGTCATGACTGGTATTGAAGGGTATGTGGCATTTAGGAAAGACAGAAATAAAGGCAAAGGTGGTGGAGAAGCATTGCATATCGATGAGGTAAACTGCAAACAAATTAGAAGTGATGGAATGGATAAGACAGAGTCTGTCTGGGCGAAAATCACACTGGGGAAGAAAGCTACAAGATCTTCCCCTGGGATAGTGCTTGGGGTGTGCTACAGACCACCGGGATCCAATTTGGAGAGGGATAGAGACATCATTAATGCTTTTAATGAAGTAAATACTACTGGGAATTGTGATTATGGGAGACTAACTTCCCAGATACAGACTGTGAATGCTGGTAATAATCATAGGGCCCAGATTTTCCTGGATGTGATAGCTGACAGGTTCCTTCACCAAACAGTTGCTGAACCAACAAGATGGAATGCCATTTTAGATTTTGTATTGGTGAATAGTGAGGACCTCATAAAAGAACTGGCTGTAGGGCACAACACTGGTTCGAGTGACCATGAACTAAATCAGTTCAAACTAAATGGAAGGATAAACAAAAATAGATCTATGACTAGAGTCATTGATTTCAAAAGGGCTAACTTAAAAAAAATAGTTGGGAAAGTGGACTGGACTGAAAAATTCATGGATCTAAAGGCAGAGGCGGCTTGAAATTACTTCACGTAAAACTTGCAGAAACTATCTGAAGCCTGCATTGCAAGGAAGGGGGAAAAATTCATCGGCAACTTTTTTAGACCAAGCCAGATAAGCAGGCATCTCAGACAAGTTATTAAGGGAAATAAGAAAGACTACAAGGAGATGGGAGGGATCAGCAAGAAAAGCTACCTCTGGAGGTCAAAACATGTAGAGATAGATAAAGTGAGAAATGCCAAAAGCCAAGTAGAGTTGGACCTTGCAAAGGAAATTGAAACTAATAGTAAAAGACTGTATAGCCATATAAATTGGAAGAAAACAAAGCAAGAAGAAGTGGGATTGCTAAGCACTGAGGATGGGGTGGAGGTTAAGGATAATCTAGGCATGACCCAATATCTAAACAAATATTTGCCTGTTTTTAATGAGGCTAATGAAGAATTTAGGGATAGTGGCAGGGTAGCTAATGAGAATGTGGATGTTGAGGTAGAAATTACTACATCTGAGGTAGAAGCCAAATTCGAACAGTTTTAATGGGACTAAATTGGGGGCCCCGGATAATCTCCAACCAAAAATATTAAAGGAACTGGCATATGAAATTGCAAGCCTGTTAGCAAGGATTTTTAATGAATCTGTTAACTCAGGGGTTGTACCATATAACTGGAAAATTGCTAACATAGTTCCTATTTTTCAGAAAGGGAAAACAAGTAATTACAGGCCTGTTAGTTTGACCTCAGTAGTATAAAGAACTTGAAAAGAAAAAGCAATTAAGGACATTGAGTTAACGGTCCTTGGGACAAAATACAACATGGCTTTACAAAAGGTAGATCGTGTCAGACCAACATGAACTCCTTTGAGAAGGTAACCGATTTCTTAGACAAAGGGAATGCAGTGGATCTAATTTACCCAGATTTCAGTGAGGTATTTGATACAATGCCACAGGGGGAATTATTAGTTAAATTGGAAAAGATGGGGATTAATATGAAAATTGAAAGGTTGGATAAAGAACTGGTTAAAGGAGAGAGCACAATGGGTCATTCTGAAAGGCGACCTGTCAGGCTAGAGTGAGATTACTAGTGGAGTTCCTTAGGGATCGGTCTTGGGATGAATCTTATTTAACCTTTTTATTACTGACCTTGGCACAAAAAGTGCAGATGACACAAAGTTGGGAGGTATTGCTAATGCAGAGAAGGACCAAGATATCATACAACAAGGTCTGGATGACATTGTAAACTGGAGTAATAGAAATAGGATGAAATTTAATAGTGGAAAGTGCAAGGTCATGTACTTAGAGACTAATAAACATTTTTACTATAAACTGGGGACGCATCAGTTGGAAGTGACAAAGGAGGAGAAGGACCTGGACATATTGGTTGATCACAGGGTGACTATGAACTGCCAATGTAATGTGGCCGTGAAAAATGTTAATGTGGTCCTAGGATGCATCAGGCGAGGCGTTTCCAGTAGAGACAGGGAGGTGTTAGTATCATTACACAAGGCACTGGTGAGACCAATCTAGAATGCAGTGTGAAGTTCTGGTCTTACGTGTTTAAGAAAGATGTATTCAAACTCAAACAGGTGCAAACGCAAGAAGGGCTACTAGGATGATCCAAGGAATGGAAAACCTGTCTTATGAGAGGAGACTCAAAGAGCTTGGCTTGTTTAGCATAACCAAAAGAAAGCTAAGGGGAAATATGATTGCTCTCTAGAAATACACTAGAGAGATAAATATCAGGGAGGGAAAGGAATTATTTAAGTTCAGTACCAATGTGGATACAAGAACTAATGGATATAAACTGACCATGAGGAATTTTAGACTTGAAATTAGATGAAGGTTTCTAACCATCAGAAGAGTGAAGTTCTGGATCAGCCTTCCAAGGGGAGCAGCGGGGGCAAAAATCCTATCTGGCTTCAAGACGAAGCTTGATAAGTATATGGAGGAGGTGGTATGATGGGACAGCCTAGTTTGGCAATTAACTGATCTTTGACTATTAGTGGTAAATATGTTCAATAGCCTGTGATGGGATGTTAGATGGGGTGGGTTCTGAGTTACTACAGCAGCAGTTCCTAACCTTTTTGAGTGTGTGGACCCCTTTTCAATCTCCAAACATTTCACGGACCAACACATGCTACTAGTTTTATTTGAAATTGAAATTTGATTCTCTGTACCTTGAAGTCTTTAAACCATGATTTGAGGACTTTTGTAACTCAGTTGTAGGTTATGGGTCTATTACAGGAGTGGGTAGGTGAGGTTTTGTGTCCTGCGTTGTTCAGGAGGTCAGACTAGATGATCATAATGGTCCCTTCTGACCTTAAAGTCTATGAGGGCAGAAGGGGGCAATGGGGATGTGTTTAAAGGGTATCAGCAGATGGGGGTAGTGGGTGTGTGTATGGGGGAGTATCAGGCCAGAAGGGGCTAGTGGGGTGTGTGTAATGAAGAAATGGAAGGGTGTGTCATAAGTGACTGTGGCAGAGGGGTGAAAATAAAGAGATATCAGGGCTGTACTGTGGCAAAAGGGGATCGTGGGGGTGCATGACATCCAGTAGGGAGTTTGCTATTGCTATTGATTTTACCTGGAAGGCATTTTACTATGGTGATGGCAATATAAAACTCTTTAGACAGATAGATGTAAAGGGTTATTGGTGCAGCGGGTAGTGATGGGGATGGTTTATGCACATCTAAAAAGGCAGTGGGGCTGAGACTGTGAGTATGAGAGAGGATAATTTGTCAGAAACCACTAGATTCCAGTTGTTTTTCTTTGCAGACTTCCCCACTTTTCAATCAAACCTGACATCAAAGGGGGTCCTGCAGGCTGGCAGCTTTGAGGGAACATACTTCAGGCCCAATTGTTCAGCAGTGCCCACTAAGAAAAGGGCTGAAGGGAGAAACATGGGTCCCTAAGGAGGAAAGTGAGTTCTGCCCTCGCCCTTCTAATACCTCCCCACTTACAGTGGGGTGGATAGCCCAAACCAATCAATGTCTGAAACGTTAAATCAATGGGTACATGCTTCCTTTTGGAAAATCACCACTTTCCTTGCTCTCCTCAAGGTTTGGCCTGTACTTCACCCTCACCTGAAATGACAGAGGTGCTTTTTCCAAATGATTTCCCCCCATTCTCAGTAGGGGAACCCTATCCTAACTGCAAAGATTCCACATACGCTAACCATCAAAAAGCAGGTTTGGGAACGGGCTGTGCGAACCTAGGGTATCTGTCACATTTCAAAGCTAGCCAGTTCAATTCCTGCTAATGACATGAGTCTTAATCAATTTGGTGTTAGATTAATTCCTACTGTTTGTAAAACAAAAGATACAACAGCATAGGCCCTCAAACATCGTTTTGCAATACTTGTAATAAGAGTTCTCTGCACTGCAGTCCTTTTGCTTTGTACACACAGGTGGCCAAATGAGAACCATACTTCCATGAGCAGCTGGAAACTCTGTAAAAACAGTTTAAATGGAGACAAATAACTAAGCTAAGATCGCATCCTATTTCAAAACTTCTTTGTGTGGGTTCCCTTGACTTCTAGGAGGAAACAAATTTAATGTGGCAGTTTTTCTAGATTCAACATCTTTACATGGGTTGAACTGTTCATTTGCTAAATACAGACTGTTCTCTTTCCCTGTCCAGTGCTACCTCTGTTGATATCGAATAGGTCTGGTGGAGTGCTTTAAAAGTCTTATAAGGTAACTGTACTGCATACTATCAATAAAGTTAGTTCAAATAAGTCCTTTTTCTCTCTATACAGCAGATGTATAAGGATGGTGGAAGGTGTTTAAGGCTGATTGGAGGGACTTGACATTCCTAAACTGGAAATTACTATTTGTTGGGAGTGGATCAGTCTCTCCATGTCCGAGCAGCCAGATCCACCCCAAAATATGGCACTCAGTGCCAGGTGGGAGGTATATGCAATTGCGAGAGGCAGGACAGGGCCAATTGTGGGGTGTCCTTTAACAGACAGTTACAGGGCTCCAGCAATGTCGTTTAGCCTGATAGCTGTCATTAAGTAACTTGAGCCCTCTCATTATATGATCTTGAGGGTCAGTCAGAAAATAACCCAATATACCCAAATGGCCAATGCCCAAGAACAAAGTACCCTTGAACATGCATAACCCCCAAGTCAACCTTTAGAGACTCAACTACAATTTAAATCACAGCTAACATAGAAAATATACATGCAAAGACCCTTCGACTGAACAGTGTTACAGCGCTATGAGGAGTTAATGACAAGGATGCAAGTAGCCAGCAGTTACAGCTGTTGTCATTCCAGTGTACAATGAGTGGTGTCTCAATGACAGAGGCTCAGAGGGTGAGTGTTGGGAGGACTCTGATCATTTTAGTCCATGCCCAAAATGAAGTGGGTGTGATGAACCCGATTGTGCAGTCATGGTCACAGAAACACTGATGTGAATGAGGACCATTGTAGGATAGATATCCAGGAGCCAACACAGAGGCAGAACATCTCTTTCCGTCTGCTTCACCTGAGGCCTTGTCTACACTTAAAAAAAATTAGTTCACTTAATATACGCTGACTTATATCCACTTACAGCGGTGGCAGATACCACACTGCCTCCTTGCGTCAGTGGAGTGTGCCCTCACCAGGAGCATTTCCACCCAAAAGGCAGTATGGGAAGACCACAGGCTCCCTGTGGGCTGAACCCCATTCCCAGGGGTCCCAGCTGGCAGCCTGGGGAAGCCACCAGAGACTTCTCCCCTCCCTTTTTCCTGTTGGGAGCCAGGGGAAGCTGTGTGGGGCTGCGCTGTTCTACACTCTTCTTCAAAATGGGCAGCTATGTCCATTTCACAGCTCAGCCACGTTACTGACAAGGCTGACCTTGCAGGGAGCACATAGAGAAGCACCCAGACTTCTAGGGTACGTTGATACTGACAGCTGCAAAGTCTCCACTGTCAGGTCGACCTATCTGGATTGACTGCGCAGTCAGTAAAGACCCGCTCAATCGATCCAGAAGTCAACGCTGTAAACCACCCCCTCATGTGGCACAGTGCAGTGAAGATGCCGAGCAGAAGGGAAACACAACAGTCGACATTAGTTATACAAGCTACTCAACGAACTCCTTCCATCTGGCTGCAGTGGGGGGAGGAGCGGGGAGCTGCTAGCAAAGACTGGTAGCCCTTCAGGGTTATAAAAAATTGTATCTGTGACCCTTGAGCCAAAAAGGTTGGGAACCACTGTCACAGGGCATTGTCACCATCTCAACATTTCCCTGCTCTGATTCACTCTCTCCTATAGGTGGCTCCCTCTGTGTACAGAGAAGAGGTTAATTTCTACAATGTAAGGAGAGGCATCCTAAATTTAAAAAAAAAAAAAAAAAAAGGTTCACCTTCCCTCTCATGGTACTGTTTGGACCTGCCTGCCTGCCTGCCAGCATGATACTAAGGCATAGGGAACAGATCATCCAAGGACAGCCTGACTAGAAACAGAACATAGGAAGTGCCATTCTGGCTCAGACTTGTCTCTTTAGTGCAATGTCCTGTTTCTGACTGTTGCCAGCAGCAGATGTTTGGGAGGAAAATGTAAAAGGTAGATTACTTACCTGTAACTGAGGTTCTGAGAGTATCCTCTGCACATTCACACTCATGGGATGCACTGAGCAGTGCAGCCTGAACCATAAAATTCTATTAGCAATATTCACATGCCTGCCTTGCCTCTCCCACACCCCCCTGAACTCTGGACATCCATAGGCAAGGGTTTAAAAAGGAGAATGTGCTCCACTGCCTCAGTTCTGTCCCTCAGGATCCCAAGCTCTTTAGTAAGTAGGACTCTGAGGTAGTGGGGAAAGGTGGGTGGGGAGCATGAATATGCAGACTCTATCTCAAAGAACCTCAGCTACAGGTAAGTAACCTACACTTCTTCCTTCAAGTGTCCTCTGCATATTCCCACTCATGGGACAGATTAATAAACAGTGCTGTGACCCAGGATGGTGGAGCTGGAGTTCTAGTTAAACAAGGAGTACAGACTACTCTGCCAAACTTTGCATCCAATCTAGATTCCAAGTTTACAGAATAACAGTTAGTAAAAGTTGAACAGAACTCCTGGTTGCTGCTCTACCAGAGGAACTTGTCTAGAGAAAGCCATGCAAACTGCCTTTGATCTAGTTGAATGAGTTCTGATGCCCTGTGGAATGGACAATCCCTTCAGTTTATAAAAACTTCATAAATACCTAATCTAATCCATCTACAGAGACTCTATACAGAAACAGCTTTTCCTTTGGTTTTGGGCCATGAGCGATAATAGCCTTGAAGACTGTCTAAACTGTTTAATCCTGTGTAACTAAAAAGATAGTTACATCCACACATCTAATGTGTGTAATTTAGCTTCTTGCCATGAGTGGGGGTTTGGGGAAAAAGACTGTAAAAGTATAGATTGATCTATGTGAAAATCAGAAAGTATTTTTGGTAAGAACTTAGAATGAGTGTAAAGAACCTCTTTATTCTTATGAAACACAGTGAATGGTGGATCAGCCATTAATGCGGGCAATTCACATATGCATTTTAAGGGAATGATTGCTATAAAAAATACTCTTTTTACAGATAGATTAAATAATTAACAGCTCTCCAAAGGGTTAAAGGGAAGTCTCATTAATTGTGCTAATACTGCATTCAGATCCCAGGAGATCAAAAGAGTTCTTACTGGAGGATACAAATTATTACAGCCTTTCAAAAACCTCAACTGTATCATTAATAAAAATTGTTTTTCATCTACAGATACATGATATGCTGATATGGCTGAGAGATGAACCTTAACTGAAGATAATGAAAGAGGTCTCTTCTTAAGATATATGTAAGAGTATTTATTGTAATCGGTGCAGTAGAAGTAGCCACATTATACATGGAAATCTACAATATAATCTTTTTTCCATTTAATACGATAGTACTTCTGTATGGGTTCTCTTCTAAAGTAAAACAGTACATGCTGTGCTTTTAAGTATAGGCTTTCTTCCAGCCCAGGTAAAGGTCTGCTCCTCATGCAGTAAAGAGATTAGACCAAAGATCTGGATGATAGACCTTCTCTGTTTGTTGTGACAACAAGCCCCGTGTCAGTGGTAAAGGCTCGACTATTGCTTTTGACAGATGTATCAAATCTGGATACCACAGTTGTGTAAGGCCACGTTGGTGCTCAATTCACTGCGTCTTACCTTGGTATCCTCTGAACAACGAGAAATGTGGGAAAGCATATGTTAGACCATGACCCCTGTGTATTTGAAAAGCATCTGATATTAAATCTTTGCCTCTGCTTGCTCTGTAACAATATCTCTGCCATTTCTAGTTTCCTGTTGCTGCAAGGGTATTCTGGTTCCACTACGTGAATTGCTATTGAATGACTATCACATTTTATACAAACTCTTGGCCTCCCTGCATAATTTCATCAAGTCTCCATTTGACTGTTTAAATAATATAACAGTAATAATCTGTTACTACCTGAAGTGCTTTGTTTCTGAGTTGAGGTTAAAAATACCTCAGAACAAGTCTGATTGCTCTCAGTTCCAAAATATTGATGTGTAAATTCCTTTCGTTTGGTGACCAATGATCTCTGACCAACATTGTGTGGTTCAGATGGGCTCCCCATCCCCAAGTGGATGCATGTATTACCGTCAGTGTAAGGGGATTGAAAAGTACACCCTTCATTGCATTGTGATTGATTGTCTGTCCACCACATTAATGATGTTAACACTTGTGGAATTAATATTTTTTGATGCATGCCATTTAAATCTGATTTGTAGTTCTTTGCTAACCAGTGTTGAGGGTCTCATCTGAAGATAAGAAGTCATTGCTGTGGTTGATGCCAGCAGACCCCACGACCCAAAGAATAAAAATTGATTGTCTTGGCAACTGGTGGTGGTGATGCATACATCTTTTTATTTTGACATCTCTCCTCTCTTGGAAAAGAACTCTCCCTCCAGTTGAATCCAATATGGCTCCTATAAAAATAATCCTTTGATGATGGTTTAGACATGACTTTTCCCAATTCATCTGTAATCCCAGGCTGACAAATAGCAAACATATTTGACTTACATGTAATAAGATCCCTTCTATGGATGATGCTTTTTTTAACCCATTATCTAGGTAGGGGTATCCCTACATCCCCTGCATTCTTAGGTATGCTGCCACAACAGACGGGCATTTTGTAAACACAATGAGTGCTGTGGACAACCCAAAAAGGAAGACCTTGTACTGAAAATGGTCTTTTCCAGCAACGAAACCAGGTACTTCTGATGATATGGTCTTATAGAAATATGAAAGTATGCATCTTAAGTTCAGACAAGTTGCTATGGAAGTTAGAAACAGAGAAAGAGAAATTTCTTTATATAAGTGTTTAAATTCCTTAAATCCAAAATAGGTAAAGGCCACCCTTTTTTTGGGTTAGAAAATAACACGAGTAATATCTTTCCCTCTGTGATCTTGCAGAGATACTTCCATTGCACCTAACTACTAGAGACAGAACCTCCTTTTTCAGCTATTGAGATTACTTCGATCTCTATCCAAATATGAAACAGATTGGTTGGGGGAAAAGGTTTTTAAGTGAATTGCATAACTGCATGAACATCACTTCTAATAGTCATCTGTCTAATGTTATTAATTCCCATTGGTAATAAAAACAGGACAACCAGTCCCCAAACTGTGGATAAATAATGTCCAAGTGGACTAGTTTGAAGTTCCATGTCTTCGTGTCAAATCTGACATCTCAGAGGAACCATAGAAGACGAAGACAAAAATTTCTCTTTGTTATTGCAAGGTTTAAATTTCTTCCTCTGTTGTAGCTGGTATTATAGGGTATAATCTTGAGGTTGGCCATGACATGATACCTTTTCTGATGATTGCAATGAAGTGAAGGAGATGAAGAGGGAGGGTATTGCCTTTGATACTTGCGTAATTGAGTCAAATACAGCCTCTTCCCTGTATTAAGGAAACCTTGGCAGTAGTTCTTAATAGTTCATCTTCTCCAGTATCTCATCAGTCTGAATACAAAACAGACCTCCTTCAAGAGGACGATCCTCAATCCTTATTTTTGTCCCATGAAGGAGTCTTAATGTTACCCATGCATGTCTCTTTAGTGAGACAAAGCTACAGAACTTGCTGAAGTATCTGAGGAGTCAAAAAGCTGCTCTCAATTGTTGCTTAACATTTTGTCCTTCAGTCAAAATGGCATTTGATAATTTTGTTTTCCTCTGGGAGCGCATTAAGGAAAGAGGACAATTTGATCCAGAGACGGTATTAGTACCTTGCCTTGACAACTTCATTAGTTGGATATGTGCATGTCTAATACATCCAGCCTCTTTCCTTCCTTATCCAATGCAGAAAAGTGAGCTCGGCACCTTTTGATCTATAAAGTGCCACTTCAACCACCAACAACTCAGGAGGTGGATGAATATGAAACATAGCAAGTCCTTCTTGAGGGAACTGATATAATTTATTTGCCTTCTTAGACAGAGGCTGAGCAATTGAGGGAGTTTTCCAGACTGCCTTTGGTGACTGAATCAATCCCTTTAACAAGAGAAGTGTGACTCATTCACTAGCCACTGTCCCCAAAATTTTGAAGATAGAATGTGATGATTCCCCCACGTTAACAAAAGGAATGTCTAACATCTTCGACACTTGAGATACTAACTCATGAAAGGCTACATAACCTTCCAGTGGCGATGATACTAAGATGTCCTCACATGTTCATCCACAGAAGGCACGTCCCTTAATTCTGTATCGGACTCTGCCAGCTCCAGTTCCTCCTCAAGTAATATTTCACCTATTTCCACAGGTGACTTGTTCTGGCTGGTCCCCATAGCTTGGTTCTGACAACTGAATGTCCTCCTGCTACTGTCTTACTGTAGATCTGTCCCCATACATTGGTCCTTCCTGATAAGGTGCAAAAAATGGCCAGTGAGACCACTTTACCCAAGGAGATACCTACCACTCAGTAGGATGACGACAAAAAGGCAAGGTGGCCTGTACGACTGGTGCACAAGCACAAACCGACATCAGAGACAATCTCATCACCAAGATTTCATGAGCTGGGCGTGCATACAACAGTGTCTCCAGTGGTCTGGCAGATGCTGCAGCACTGGAGTTACCGTTTGACACAGGAAGACTATGAGAGAAGTGAAGAAAGTAAAGCTATAACTGCTAAGCAGAGGAGCAAAAAGTGTGAGTGAGTGAGCGAGAAATCTAGATTAGGATTCTCCCTTCCCCAAAGAAACATGATTTATCTTCTCTTTGTATTTTATAGAAACAAAAGAAAGGGCTTTCAGTACCTCTTTCCCAGCAACTACAGACAACAGTGTGTGTGAGATACACTGCCCCGCAGGGGTGCCAACTCCATAGGTGCTGAAGGGCTGAGGCACCCCTGGAAAAAAAATGAGTGGCAGGCAGCCAGCAGCTCTTTCACACAGGCAGCTGCAGATACTGTTTGGCTCCTCTCACCTGCCCATCAGCTGTTAATTGGCTTAATATCTTTTACTGGTACCTCCCTGCTCCAGCAAGGCCTGAGTCACTGAATCACAGCTTGGCCCCTGGGGCTGCTGCTCCAGCCAGACACACAAAGGGAGGGGCCAACTCCGAAACCATGCCCCGCTCCCCCAGAGTCAGCACTGTGTAACAGAAAAAAAAGGGGGGGCTTAGGGACACAAGGTTAGGTGTGGTCATCCTAGGTCATGAGCACGCAGGGCCAGCCAGCCCCTACTGCTGCTCACCTGGGGACACACACTGGGCCACCCTGCACCTCTCTCCAACCACTTCCCCTCATACCTGCATGAATGTACCTTGTGGGCAGACGGAGTGTGGCTGCAGTTCCCTTCCAGGCATCCTCCCAGGCTCCCAGCCAGGCTTCCGCTCGGACTCCAGGAAGCAGAGTGTCCCGGCAGAGGGAACCCGACTACTAGGCTAGGTCTAGGAGGGAGAGTGCGCAGTGGTGGCCAATGTGGGGCCACTGAAAAAATGGATGTCCAGGGATGGGTGGGGGGAAACTAAGCCCTGGTTTCCCAGAGAACCCCAGCAGAAGACGGGAGGGTGGTGGGAAAAAAGCCCCACCAGCTGCTGCCACCTGGGGAAGCCGCGGGGGGGAGCTTGACCCAACCCCCTGGCCGCAGCAGAACCCAGGAGGGGCCTATTAAGACCTGGCCCCTGGCAGAAGCTGGATGGGTGGGGGGGAAAGCCCTGTGGGGAAGCCACACGGGGGGGGAGCCAGACCTGACCACTGATCCTGGCAGAAGCCGGGCAGGGAAACCCACAGGCAAAACCAAAAATCAGCACTTATGCTGCTCTGTTCCAACAAATTTAGAGATGAATAAGCTCTACTAGTTCATCCAGATCCTCTCCCTCACACTGCAGGATTGTTCCCTACTGAACATTTACTAATGCCGTTCCTATACTCAGTATAAATGAATATTACAAGCAATGGGGTTCCCATCACTTTCCTTGAAAGATTGTTCCACAGCCTGATACAATTCACTACCAGCCATGCTTTCCTGGTATTCATCTTATTAGTCCTTTGAAGCCTTGTCTCACCTAAATGACTCTCCTCCCTTTCTGGTGTTTATACTCTTCAACTAGCTGTGGCCATCTGCCTTCCACTTTTTCCTCTCTCCCTTTAGTCACTGCTTAAGAGGTAGATAGCTATAACTTCACTAGTTTCTCCAGCCCCTGGTTATTTTTTAGTGCTCTTCTCTGAGCTCCTTCCAGTTTATTGACATGCTGGTATGGAGATGACGAACTAAACATAATATTCTAGAACCGTGCATTGCATAATCTCCACATCAGTGTTTTACTCCCCATTCATTATCACTGTTACTTTCTTCAGCATGTTCACATTCTGCTCCTCCCCACCCCAGGAAACTGATCTGAAATTTGCCAACTTTACCCTGGCAACCTAAACTCACACATAATTTCCCTAGTTTCCATATCCCCTTACTGAGCATTTTCCCAGATCATGTTGCATGTAAAATCAGTTAGACAGAACCCATTGTCCAGAGTATTGTTTCTTCCTTTAAGGAACAGCCCATGGTTCTGTCTCACTACTGTGGCAAGGTGGGGGGGCGGGGGAGGGAGAAGTACTCCGCCCTCCTGGGCCCTGCGCTCTTCCGGCTTGGCCGACAGGCAGCTGGAGGAAGGGCTAGGGAGGGGACGGGGCCCGCTCTGCCCCTGGCTATCACTACCTTCCCTGGGAGTAGCCTGTGGTCCACTCTCAGCTTCTGTAGATTGCAGGCCGCCGGCTCCAGGCCGCAGCCTGCAAGCTCCAAGCTGCCAACTTCAAACTGCAGGCTTTGGAACTGCAAACCTCCAACCATAACTATGAACTGTAACTGTAAACTCCACCCTCCGTCCTCCACTCCTCCTCACTCCAAACTCCTCACTCCACAACGCACACTGCCTGCTTGCACTGGAGGCTTTTAAGTGTTTGGGGCGGGGCTCCTTGATTGGCCCCAGGTGTCCTAATTGCCTGATCAGCCCCAGGTGGCCTAATTAGTTAAGCAGCCCCAGCTGAATCACCCAGGGAATAAGGCTTTGCTGAGCCTGGGGCTAATATACCTGCCTTCCAGCACCCTTACGTAGCCGTCTGGCCTGACCCTGTCACACTACATATGGACAGTTAATATTATTAATGAGGTATTATTGAGCTGTATAACTATTTGCTCAGAAAGCTCTGCCATTCCAAAGGGTCTTACTTTACTCTACAGAGGATCTCTCAGACCCGCCTAGTGAAATGGTATAAGGTTTTGGCACTACAGATACTCCCATGATGGGAGCTATAGATTTATCCATCTGGATACTGGAAACTTCAGATTGGGTGTCAGTACTGCTAGTGTTCCTACAGCTAGCATAGTTTAGGTACTAGTCTGCTCAATATAGATTGTATGGCAATTCCCAGTGAGCTGTGTCAGTCATTCCCTGTCCCCGTAAATTACTATCGAGGTTGGGTGAGGCCAACTATGGATTCTGAGTTAGGATTCTTGCCTCCCTCCTCCAAGAAAGCAGCATGGGAAGGCACCTTGTGCCTGCAGCACTGACTGCATGGGCATGTGGAACTTCGGGAACGGAGTCTCCCTTGCAGGGTTGAAGAGTAGGTTGTTGCCGAAACAGGTGAGTGGGGAGAATAAGACCATGTCTACACTATGGGCATTATAGATATAATGCTGTAGCTGTGCAGCTGTAACCCAGAAATGCAGACGTAGACTACAGCAATGGAAAAGTTTTCTGTCACAGTAAGAACTCCACTGCCCCAAATGACAGTAGCAATTGATAGCAGCATTCTTCCGCTGACATAGCTGTATCTACACTGGTGGTTAGGCTGGCATAGCTAAGGCATTCGGGGGGGGGGAGAGAGTGGATTTCTGACACTCTTGGCCACCACTATGTCAACCTAAGTTTTACATGTAGACCACGCCAGATGCTTACGGCTATGTGTGCCGTTCAAAGTTCTATAGAGGTGGGCAGCAGAGGAAACTACTGGAATGTGGCTTGGAATGAACATCATGTTGTTGACCTTATGTAGGAGTCCAACTGCTAGAAGTACCTTTTTCCTCTACATCTTCCTACAAACTCCAAAACCACAGATCTTTTCCCTACATGATTTATCCTATTTTATTTACTACTGAATCCTGAGTGCAAGAGAAATAAATCCTTCCATCCTTTTATATACAGAAATTCCATGCTTGAATAATAAGAATATAGCAGTAGGAATATACTATTGATCACCTGGCCAGGCTGATGATGGTGAAATGCTCAAAGAGATTAAAAAAAAAAAAAAAGAGGCTATAAAAATAGAAAACTCAATAATAAAGGGGGTTTTAACTATCCCCATATTGACTGGGTGCATGTTGCCTGGGGATGGGATGCAGAGTTAAAATTTCTAGATGCCATTAATGACTGCTTCTTGGAGTAACTAGTCCTGGAATGCATAAGCAGAGAGATAATTCTTGATTAGTGCTACGTGGAGCACAGGATCTGATCCAATAGGTGAATATAAGTGAACTGCTCAGTAATAGTGACCATAATGTAATAAAATCTAGGTGGGAAAATATCAAAGAAGTGCACCACCATCACATTTGACATCAGAAAAGGGAACTACGCAAAATTGAGGAAGTTAATTAAATGGAAATTAAAAGGAACGGTCACAAGAATGAGATGTCTGCAAATTTCATGAAAACTTTAACACAGTGGCTCAAAACTAGGTGTGTACCCCAAATAAATAACAAACAGTAAGAGGTCCAAAAAAATGCCACAAAGGCTAAACCAAGTAAGAGACAGAGGCAAAAAGGCATTCTTTAAAAACTGGAAGTCAAATCCCACTGAGGAAAACAGAAAGGAGCATATACCCCAGCAAGTCAAGTGTAAAAGTATAATTTGGCAGGCCAAAAGAGATTTGAAGAGCAACTAGCTAAAGAGTCAAAAACTAAAAGCAAAAAAATGTTTAAGTATATGAGAAGCAGGAAACCTGCCAGACAATCAGTGGGATCACTGGACAATCAAGTCAGAGAAGCTAAATTAATTCTTTGCATTGGTCTTCACTGCAAAGGATGCGAGAGAGATTCTTACACCAGAGCTAATCCTTTCAGGTGACAAATCTGAGGAACTGTCCCAGACGGAGGTATCATTTAAGGAGATTTTGTAACAAATTGATAAATTTAAGAGTAATAAGTCACTAAGACTACATGGTATTCACACAAGAGTTCTGAAGGAACTCAAATGTGAAATTGCACAACTATCAACAGTGGTATGTAACTTATCACTAAAATCAGCTTTGGTACCAGTTGAATGTGATGCAATTTTTTTAAAAAAGCTTCATAGGTGGTCCTGGAAATTATAGGCCAATAAGACTAACTTCCATATTAGGCAAATGGATTGAAACTATAGTAAAGAACAGAATCATCAGACACATAGCTGAACACAGTACGTTGGGGAAGAGTGAACATGGCTTTTGTAAAGGAAAATTATGCTTCACCAATCTAGAAGAATTCTTTGAGGGGGTCAGTAAGTATGTACACAAGGGTGATGCAGTGAATATAGTATACTTGGATTTTCAGAAAGCATTTGACAAGGTCCATTACCAAAGTCTCTTAAGTAAAGTACGCAGTCATGGGATAAGAGTGGAAGTCCTCTCCTAGATCCATAACTGGTTAAAAGATAGGAAACAAAGGATAGATCAGTTTTCAGAATGGAGAGAGGCAAATATTGGCATCCCCTAGGGGATGTGTACTGGGACCAGTGCTGTTCAACATAGTCATAAATAATCTGGGAAAAAAGGGTAAATAGTGAGGTGGCAAAGTTTGCAGACTATATAAAATTACTCAAGATAGTTAAATCCAAAGCTGACTGCAAAGAGTTACAGAGGGATCTCACAAAACTGGGTGAATGGGCAACAAAATGGCAGATGAAATACAAAGATGATAAACAAAGTAATGTACTTTGGAAAACATATTTCCAACTGTATACACAAAAAGATGGAGTCTAAATAAGCTGTTTTCACTCAAAATAGACATCTTGGAGTCATTGTGGATAGGTCTCTGAAAACATCTGCTCAATGTACAGTGGGGCAGTCAAAAAAACTAACAATATTAGGAAGCATTAGGAAAGGGATAGATAGTGCAATAGTAAAATGTTATATAAATCCATAGTACACCCACACCTGGAATACTCTGTGCAGTTCTGGTTGACCTCTCTCAAACAAGATGTATTGGAAATGGAAGAGGTATAAAAAGGGCAACAAAAATTATTAAGCATATGGAACTGCTCCCATATGAAGAGAGATTACAAAGACAGGTACTGTTTAGCTTGGAAAAGAAAAGACTAAGGTGGGGGGGGAATGTGATAGAGGATTATAAAATCAGGAATGTTATGGCAAAAGTGAATAAGGAAGTGTTGATTATCCCTTCACATAACACTAGAAGCACGGCTCAAATTCATGCACACCAGGTTTAAAACAAACGGAAATACTTCTTAATAACGTAGAACCCCTGGAACTTGCTGCCATGGGATGTAGTGGAGGCCAAAAGTGTAACTAGATTAAAAAAATAATTTTGTAAATTCATGAAGGATAGTTCCATCAGTGGCTGTTAGCCAAGGTGACCAGGGATGCAATCTCATGCTCTGGGTGTCCCTAACCTTCTGACTGCTAGATTCTGGGATTAAATGACAAGTGATGGACTGATTGATAATTGTTCTGTTTTGTTCATTCCCTTTGAAGCATCTTTGGCTACTGTCAGAAGACAGATAGTGGGCTAAAGGGAACAATGGTCTGATCCAGTATGACCATTCTAAGTACAGTCAAAAAAACATTTTGCAGAATTACCGGCAGTTCAGACAAGGGTGAGGAGAAGGATTATAGACCTGGAAAAACACAGAAAAAGAAATGTAAAAGATTGATATGGTTTACCTAGAAAACAGATTAGTAAGAGGAGACATGATGAAAATATATAAAATTTTTGCATGTTGGAGGGGGTGTGTTGGGGAGAGAGGGAAAGGGAATGAAATATTCATAACTCAGAAACTAAATTAACTGGTATCAGCTCAGAAAAAGGACCAGGGCATCATTGTTGCCTGGCTCAGTGAAGACAATTTTTGAATCAGATCTATAGTCCACACAGTCCAGTACCTTAGCCCTGACAGTGATCGGCACCAGGTGCTTCAAAGAAAACTGCAAGGAACACCACATTAGGCAGATATAGAATGATGAGATCTCCTCCCCCCTTTAAATCTTCTAATCCTTTTTTTTTTTTTTTTTTTTTTAAAGAGATTGGCTTAAACCCTGAAACAAAGTCTAATAACTTTCAAGATCATTAACTATTATAATGATAAATATTCTTATATCTATTTTACCAATGCCTTTTTAACTCTTCCTAATTTCTTGGCCTCAATGACACCTTCTGGCAATGAGCTTTACAGTAAGTGTTGCAAGACGACCTCTACTGAACATGAACTGTGGTCAAAAAAGCAAAGAAAAAAGGTTGCATTAGGAATGGGATTGAGAACAATACACAAGAAATGTCAAATTTATGGTTCATCTAGACACTGTGTGCAGTTCTGTTAATCCCATCTCAATAAGTATTGCAGAATTGGAGCGGGTTCAGGGTAGAGGGAAGAGACTGATTAGGAGCCAGGAAATGCTCTGACATGGAGAGACATTGAAAAGACTGGGCTTGTTTAACTTAAAAAGCAGACAAATAAGAGGGAATAAAAATATATAAAACAGTGGTCTTTAAATAAGGTAGATGAGAGACTAGGAACTGCTGATAGTCCTAACAAAAGAACAAGGGGATATTCTAATGTAAAAGTGGCAAATTCAAAATTGAAAATACTTTCCCCTGTAACAGGTAATTAGACTGGAACACACAGTCTACAGAATGCCACAGAATGTTGTTGAAGCCACAAATTTAAGAAGTAAATTAAATGGAGCAGTGTGTCCAGTTTTGGGCCTCCCACTACAAGAAGGATATGAACGAACTGGAGAGTCCAGCAAAGGGCAACAAAAATGATTAGGGAGCTGGAGCACAAGACTTATGAGGAGACGCTGAGGGAATTGGGCTTGTTTAGTCTGCAAAAGAGAAAAGAGTGAGGGAGGATTTGATAGCAGCCTTTAACTACCTGAAAGGGGGTTCCAGGGAGGATGGAACTAGGCTAATCTCAGTGGTGGCAGATGACAGAACAAGGAACAACGCTTGCAAGTTGCAGTGGGGGTGGTCTAGGCTGGATATTAGGAAATATTTTTTCACTAGGATGGTGGTGAAGCACTGGAATGGGTTACCTAGTAGGTGGTGGAATCTCCATCCTTAGAGGTTAAGGACTGGGTTGACAAAGCCCTGGCTGTGATGATTTATTTGGAGTTGGTCCTGCTTTGAGCCAAAGATTGGACTAGATGACTTCCTGAGGTCCTTGCCAACCCTAATACTCTGTGAAGATTCAAAGAGAGACTGAAGATTTATATGGATAAAAAAATATCTAGAATTCTATAGCTAATGCTAACAAAAAGGCTTAGGAAAGGATTTAAGCCACATGGTTCAGTGCTTAAACCAATCTAAAGGGCAAGGAGGAAACTTTCACAGAGGCACATCATCCCACATATGCCTACTGTTAAGTTTCTTACGCCTTCCTCTGAAGCATATGGTGTTGACCACTGTCTGTAATAAGACACAGGACTAAATGAACTATGAATCTGATCCACTATGGCATTTAAAACAGTTGCCTGTGGCCTAAAGTGAAAAGCTGTATGAGTTGGCTGGAGTGTATTTAAAATAGCACCTTAAGAGGCACAGAGTTTGTATGCTGGGGGTGGGGGTGTTAGGGCTAAATGGAGCCAGGCAGAAATTTATTAGAGCTTTTTAAAAAAGCATTCTTTAAGACGACAATCTGGAAATCTTCCCTGTAAAAATTAAATCAGTCAGGACCTAAACTCTAGGAAGGTCTAAAAAGCAGCAAGCCAAAAACATTAAGTTAAAAAATAAAACCTCTTAAATTTAGTAGAAGCAAGAAGGCTGCACATGTGCCTCCAGTCCCCCATAAACCAAAGACTGAGGGACATTTACAAAGGATAGTACCGTGGCAGAGAAAATAAGTGAACTTACTGTAAAAGCCAACAGGGAAATGCTTATTCCAAGGCAACTTTTCATGAGAAATCAAACCTTTTTTTATAGCTGAAAAATTGTCTGAGTCAAGGGGCACAATCACCAAGAAAAACTAATATTGAGCCCAAGATTCTGAAGAAGATGAAATGTAAAACAGCAGTAATAATACGAGATGCAATATCCTTAAACAGCAGCTGTCTTAGGAGACCGTAAGGATGATGAGATACCGTTTGAAATGTAGTACAGAGCCACGGGAAATAATTGGCGTTAGCTGGGCAAGTCTCAGCTCACTGCTAACAGTGAATGAAGGCTACAACAGTATAATGTGCAGATAACATGAATAGGTCAAACCATCACATCTGAAAGAGTTCTTTGAAAAGTTAATCAATCAGCAGATAAAGGTAACATTGGGCAGGTAACTTACATGACTTTAAAAAAGCTGATAAAGTGCATCTCATAAAAGAATTAAAGGCAAAATAGCCATGACATAATGGGAAATATAGTGTCAGATTTAAGTCGTAGGAATTGCTGACTCTACTTCTTCCCACTCTTATTTGGGGGTCCCAGAGTTCAGTTCTAGGTTTGCTGCCTACCTGCTCAGGCAGGTGGACATGGTGTCTGGGTTCTTGGCTCATCTTTCCTCCCTACCCACTCTTAAAAGCTGAGGCTATTGCAGGGCTGATTTCTGTGGAGGAAAGCTGACCACCAAAGGAACCCCAACATCCTCCTATTAGCATACATGGCTCAACTCTGTCTCCATACTGGACCCAGATGGAACCGTTTCCTTAACTTCTCCACCCCGTTTGGAGGAGATAAAAATCAACCAGTGTTCAGCCAGCTCTGTAAATGCAACATGGGTCAAACTGGAGTGATGCTGATGGGTAGTGAGAAGCATTTTGAGATGGTGTTGAATTCTGCACACTTCCTCAGATGGCGAATGCCAATGCTTTGCAAACTTCACTGGCACTCTACCAGACTCATTATTGTTCTTAATTCCCAGATAGAAGCAGTAGGCAGAAACATATCTTTACCTTGTTAGCTGTCCAAAAGACCATGATTTCCCTCTCAATTCATAGAATCATAGATTAGGGTTGGAAGCGATCTCAGATGATCTAGTCCAACCCCGTTCAAAGCAGGGCCAACCACAAGTAAATTCAGTCATCACCTTTGTCATCTCTCTAAGCTACTCTGTTGCAACATGCTTTTGCTAGGGCTAATGCTGAAGGACACACAGAAACAAAAGGTTACTTACCAGGAGTTGAAGTTCTTCATATAGCCTCTGTAAATTCATATTTGTGGGATTAAGAAGCCTGCACTGCAAGCTTCTGGAATTTTCTAGAGAGCAGTGTCCATCCTGGGGCCACTCTCCCTCCCACCCAGTGAGGTTCTGAAGGCGTATGGGGGAGTGGCCCCATCTTCCTCAGTTTCATCTAGTCATTAGGGAATTCTTACCCTGAGAATACAGGGAAAGTGGGCAGGTAGCGCCAACGTGCAGAGCTCATCTCAAGGGACTGCCAGATTGAGAATCAGCTCTGGATGCCAGGTCTAAAATGTCAGACCATCCTCTCTCCCAGATCAAGCCTCAATGAGGAGGGAAAAAAGCCACATCACTTCCTGAACTTGCTGGCTACCTCACCCAGGAAGTGACTGTGCACTGCCCAGGTGGTTTATGGAACACTCAACAATTGCTTTGTCCTTAGATCCTGAAGAAAGGCATCCTTCAACAGAGGCAGGAATTCCTTGCAGGCTAGAGACGCTCTGGATAATTAAGTGATGACTAGTCTCCTGCTGAGGTCCAGGCATTATGAACTGATGCAAGTGAATCCCCACACTAGACAAGCGGCAAAGAACAATAAGAATCCTGACAATGGCATTGGTCCATTAGTAGATGACAATGGCAGAATTATCAATAGTAATGCATCAAATGCAGAGAAGTTTGATAAATATTTGTTCTGTAAAAACAGATGACTATAGTAATATCATATAAACACTCATTCTTCTACAGTAGTATCTCTGAAGAATGTTAAACTGAAGCTACTAAGGTTCGACATTTTTAAATCAGCAGTTCCAGATAACTTGCATCCAAGAGTTTTTTTAAAAACGAGATTATTAAGGGGCTCGCTTGAGTGTTAAAGCTGATATTCAATAAGTCTTGGAGCACTGAGGAAGTTCCAGAAGAAAGCAAGTGTTATACCAATTTTATAAGGGTAAACCGGATGACCTGAATAATTACAGATCTGTCATCTTGACATCAATTCTGGACAAGATAATGGAGTAGCTGATGCAGGACTCAATTAATAAAGAATGAAAGGAGGTTAAAATAAAATAATTAATGCAAATCAACATGGGTGTATGGAAAGATTGTCAAAACTAATTTTTTTTTTTTAAATGAGATTACAAGTTTGGTTGATAAAGGTGATAGTGGTGACATAATATACTCAATACTTCTATAGGGCGTTTGATTTGGTACCAGACAACATTTTGATTAAAAAATAGAATATAAAATTAACATGGCAAACATTAAATGGATTAAAAACTGGCTAAAAGATAGGTCTCAAAATGTATTTGTAAATGGGGAATCATCATGAAGTGCATGTTTGTAGAGAGGTCCTGCAGGAATTCATTCTTGGCCCAAACAGTATTTAACATGTTTTTAACGAACAGAAAGAAAACACAAAACCACCATTCAAAGTTTGCAGATGACAAAAAGTGGGAAGTGATAAATAATGAGGAGTCATTAATTCACAACAATCTGGATCACTTGGTAAACTGGGCACAAGCAACAATATGCTTTTTAAAATGGCAAAATATAACTGAATACAGCTAGGAAAAAAGAATATAGACCATGCTTACAGGATAGGGGACTCTATTCTGGGAAGCACCGATTCTGAAAAAAGTATGGGGGTCATGGTGGATAATCAACTGAACATGAGCTCCCAGTGTAATGCTGTGGCCAAAATCGCTAATGCCAATTTGTGCTGGGATGCACAAACAGAGGAATCTCAAGTAGAAGTAGAGAAGTTATTTTACCTTTGTATTTGAAACTGGTACAACTGCACATTCCTATCACATCCTCATCCTATCCTCATCCAGTGCACTAAATGCCTCCACAAGTATGCTGGTGAAACCAGACAATCACTACACTCTTGAATGAACTTGCACAGGAAAACTATAAGAGACAAAAACACCAGATCACCTGTGGATGAACACTTGTCACAAAGCAATCTCCCATCTGACGTATCAATCCTCATCTTGAAAGGAAACCTACACAACACTCAATAGATGAGCCTTGGAGCTTAAATTTATTACTCTGCTTGAAAAACCATGGACTGAACACAGACACTGGATTTGTGGCTTCTTAAAGCCATCTGTAAAACCACTAACCCCTCCCCACCTTTTGTCTGCACAGGTAACAGACCACTTTACCTCAAAGGGTCCTTTACAATATTTCTAACTACTTATAATAAACAATCTGTTCCACCTTGCATTTTGCTGTTATGGGGGGGGGGGGAAGTATCTTTCTCAGTCCTGAAGAACAGCTCTGTGTGGCTCAAAAGTTTGTTTCTCTCACCAACAGAAGTTGGTCCAATAAAAGATATTACCTCACTCACCTTGTCTAGGATCTCTCTACAACTACACTTCATAGTGGTCCAGTTGTTGTCCACAAATCAAAAAAAGATGTTGATAAACTGAAGAGAGTTCAGAGAAGAGCCATGAGTGATTAAAAGGATTAGAAAACATGCCTTTTAGTAGTAGTATAGACTCTGGGAGCTCTGTCTACTTAGCTTAACAAACAATGTTCAGAGGTGACTTGATTACAGTCTAAGTACCTATACGGTGAACAAATATTTAATAAGCTCTTCCATCTAGCAGAGAAAGGTTTAATTGGGATCCAATGATTAAGTTGAAGCCAGACAAATTGAGACTGGAAATGAGGTATACATTTGACAATGTCAGTAATTAATCATTAGAACAATGTACTAAGGATGACAATGGATTCTCCATCACTAATAAATTTTAAATCAAGGTTGGATGTTTTTTCTAAAATATATCTTTTAGAATTATTTTGGATTAATTCTATGGCCTATATTATACTGGAGGTAAGACTAGATCACAGTGGTGCCTTCTGGCCTTAGAATCTAGGAATCTGCAAAGTCTGTATCTGCTAGTAATATTCAAAAGCATGCTCTGTTCTTATAAGCACAGGTTGATCTTGGCTTGTCAGAAGCAAAAACATCCTTCTCTAAAGTTCTGCTCCTTGGACGGCCTCTTACAAAAAGACATTTATTTCAGTAGAAATTAACGACGTAAGCCCAGTTGGAGCTGCTCTATTCCTATTCTGAGCTGTCGGCAGTAGAGAGTCCCCAGTGAAACAGAACTACAGCAGCATCAAGCATAAGCTCTGAAGTCAGCCTATCCTTAACATCCCACCCAATACACAGCACCTTTCAAAGTTATCCCACAACTGGCCTTTGCTGCAGTTGCCTCAATGAAATTTATAAAAATCTCTTATTACTGATTTTCCTGACAGTTCCTTTGTAAGAGCCTCAGACAGAGGTTTGTTTTTTTTTAGTCTCTCCTCACCTTGCTATAAAAGGCATTCAAATGATAAGTAAGCCACTTCAGACGCATACATACCACAGAAAGGAGTTCTGGCCTCTAGCTGTGTAGCTGCTAGTGGATGTAAACTTCTAAACCACGACAGGGCTGTCTTGCAAGTAAGATGAACTTTGAGCAGTGCTAAGTCCCCTTTTTGCTGCAATCCTCACTCTGTTTTTGTCCCTGTACTCTTAGGAAAAGGTTAGCCAGTCCAGCCCTTATCTTACCTTATTACTTATGGTGAAGGGAGAGGTCATAACAGCTGTCTCCACTGCTTGAGCAGTCCCTGTTTTCCTAATATATTGTTCCCCTGCTTCTGTCGTTCAGTAACAGGCAAACAAGCAGAGGTTATCAGATGACCTAGACATTTGATCTTGCCTTTCCACATATACTGTGAAGTTAGAAATTCTAGGTATTGATCACACCACATTGTACACAGGCCTTCAGACAGCACCCAATAGGTACATATTTCTGTCATATGCAGTGAGGTGGGACAGATCAGCTGTAACTCAGACACAAACGCCTATTATCCCCTCAGCAGGGTGTAGAGGAAAGATTAGGCAGCTTTCCAGCCAACTCAACTACACAACACTGCAGGACCTCAAATACCTACCAAGTCAAGATAACCCAGAGACACCAGTGACAAAACTATTGCATCAGTTCAAATAAAAACATCTTAGCAGCACATGATGTAGCTGCAGAGTCCAATCTCTCCACGATGGTTAGAAACAGGAATGGTCTTATCAGATCAGCCCAGAGGGCCATCCAGTCCAGTATCAGGTATTTCGGACAAAGATGTAAGAAGCACTGCATAGTAGTTATGGAATAGCCTGATCCAGGAGAGCCTTCTTGCTAACCATCCCCATTCATTGGAGGTTGGTTTATACTATGGAACAGAATACCCCAGGAATTCTGTGATTAGTTAAGTAGGGCCATCATAATTTCAACTTCTATATACTGAAGCGAAATCATTCTAAACAGAGTGCTGCCACACGAGACAATGCCCTTTTAATCTCCTGCTCCCATTAGGGCTTGGAAATGTCCTGATTCCATCTCCCTTCACCATTTAATAGCTCTGCCAAATTACACATGGTCCTATGTTGGCCGCTCACCTTCTCCCCCTAAAAAAGTATCCCTTGCTGAAGCAGCCAGTTCACTTCCCAGACAGCAAAAAGGAACAAGCTCAAGACTTGAGGGTACTGCTTCTCAGAAGACTCATCTTTAGTTTCCCATCACATTTTAATAAGAGAAAAAGCTTCTACTAGCTCTGTGATAGAAGCAGGAGTAGCAGTTCTGCTACCCCTACACTTCCACCTCATCAGAAGAGTCTGAAGAGATCTTAAAGACACAAACCTCAGTGAACTTCCCAAGCACAGTCCCTGAAGTCGAGGTTGGAAGGTTTCAACCAACCCATTAAAATTCCACAAATAAAATGCCATCTATGCCAAGGATAATGCTGTTAGAGAACTCTCATGGATTAAACTATTTCTGCACTTTGTGCATGTGGAGAGCAATGCACTTTTGCTCCAGTGATTGGGGCTTTATGTGCCTTAGTCTGCATGTACCCAGAAGCTTTATTCAGGAACAGAAGAGACTAAACACAAGATAAAAAAGGCTTAAAATCCACTTTAATAATGCATTCCTGTAACATTCCTCAGACAAACTCAAACTTGTTAGTGGGACGATTACAGCTCGTGTTCAAACAGTTTAAATGAAAATCTTGTAGTAATTCTACACAAAAGACAGGTAAGATTAAGGTTATACAAACAATAGTTTCAGGTAAGTCTTCAGCATAAGATACAGTATCTTTGTCCATAGATTGTACTTTACTACCAGTAAAAATAAACAGCGGTACAACACATATCAAAGATCCATTCAAACAAGAGCCTTCCAGCCATTCAGGCTGCACATGACAGTCAACTACTTTAAAGAAATAGATGGTCCAGAGAAAAATTAAAAACTACAAGTTAAAAAACATAAAAACTTCCTGGTTTCACTACGTGATGGGTCATCTGGAGCTATATAAATTTACAGAGCCGCTGAGGGCTGCAAAAGATCCAGTGCTGCCCGAGTTCTCCAGAGACTGCCATTTGCTCTCGAAGGAGCCATGCTGGGTTAGAAGAATGCTAATACTCCAATTGTATCTAAGTTAGTCTCAGGACTGCAGTTGCATGTATGAAACATGGAAAGGTAAAGGCATCAGGGTTCTAGTCAGGTCTTACTTTTACTGCACAGCTACTGAAGCCTCCCAGAATCCATTTTTCACATTGAAATTATAGGAATGCACCACATTAAATTTACTAAAACCTTTACCAGTCAGACTGCACTCCAGTTTTCCTAGAGTGGCTTTGCCAAAGCAGGCTCTAATTAACTACCATGAAGAGTCACCCCCCAAGTAGAACCCTACATGGCCTGCCAAGATTCCTTTCCTCTTTGGGGTGTGGGTAGGGGGTAGTTTAATCCTGTTAGTATCGACGACGTTTGTTAGGGCCAAAGTCCCCCCCAGGATTTCCTCTGTTGAAGCCAGGCGGGTTTCCTCCCATAGCTCCAAGTCCTTCCATTGCGCTGCCCTGGCCAAAGCGATCAGTGGGCGGTGGCGGAGTCTTGTACAGGGCGAGAGCGCAGAAGAGGCAGAAAGGAGAAAAGACTTAAGTTAGAAGCAATTCCAGTCCACCTGAGAATGATCAGGACTCCGCAGCCCCAGGTGACCTACCAACTCAAGTCATTAAGTAACTGGAAAGCAGTGAGTTCAGATCTTCCCTACTCTCTGAAACTAGAGTAAACTCTTCATTCCAGATTTATTGAAGAGGGTTCCCAAACCAGGACTGGACTGACAAGGATGTGATCTCAGAACTAAGTGACAGGGACAAAAAGCCAGCTCCCCCACAGAATTCAGGGCCAAGCACATAGGAAAACAGCACACACCCTGTAAACTAATGCCCTGCAGTGGACTATCTGAGTAATGCAGTCTGGGATCCTGAGAATTTCACAATTCCACCATGCTCCCCCAAACTGACCACCACTCAGAGACACGCAGCCCCAACCATCATTAAAATGGCGAATGGGGTGATCAAGGGTTTGGAACCCTGACACATGCTGGCAGTGTTGCTGAGGATTTGTACACAACTATGGGTAGTAAAATGGCAGCCGCCCTTGTACTCTCCCATGCAGAAAAGAAACAGTCTGGAACAGCCTTGATCTTGTCCTGCCGCCATATTTTCACATGCCCTACTTGAGGGAAGGGCTGGAGCCACGGTCAGTGCCAGGAATGGGTGAGTGCAGGACTTGCTCCGTATCAGACTAAGCAGTTGCTCTGGGTTCCTCCATTGAAGTCCAGTACCAACATGGAGGCAGTATAATAGAGCTGGCTTCTAAAGCAGCCTATAAAAGCCTTCTGGCTCCTAGTGATGCCCCACCCCGCCCCCCGCCATCACCAGAGATAGTATTTGTCTTTCTTTTCAATAGTGTGCCTGGACTCCCTTCCTTTCACTCTCTTGCCTATCCCTTTCACATTTTCCCCCCTCACTGAATCCATCCTCTTCCCCTCCTCCAAGCCACCAATCTCCCTGCCCCTTCACCAACACAAACTTGGTCACCACTTGAAACATTGATCTCATCATAAGAGAGCTGGAGAAATTTCAGATAGTAATATATGCTTTATTTGCCATTAGAGCAACTGCTTGACCTTATTTTTGTAACCTTTGTCCTCCCCCTCCCATCCCCTGGCCTGCCTCCCACAATGGTCACTAGTCTATGCTTATAGACTGTAAGCTTCTGAAGCAGAAAATGTCTTACTTGGTATGTACAGAACATGTTACACACCAAATATTTACTCTGATGGGATGCTCATGCTGCAGATGTGATACTGTGCCTCAGGCAACAGCAGAGCTCTGTGGAGCAGATGGGAGTAAAATATGGAGGGGAAGACATGGCCTGTTGGGAAGCTGTCATATTAAACCTCGTAGCCATCACTACACATCAAAACCAAATTCTTTACAAGCTTATTTTATTTCATCCCCTTACAAATCACCACCACTCCACCCCATTACTTTCCTAAAACTAAATTACTCACATTAACTGTGTTAAACTAAAGAAACACCAAACATTCAAAAGTTCAGAACTGTAATGAAGACATACAACCACCTTACAATGGCCTTTACAGCAACCTAGCCTTTACCCCTTCGTTCTTTGCATCATTTTCATAAGGCCTTTAAGAAGTCCACATACAATGGCTGTGGGTATTTATTAGGCAAAATTATTGCCTTGATACAACTTGCGGATGTAGTATCAAAAATATGTACCAACAAGCAGTTTTATATACGACTTCAAACATGCATGTTTGATAGTAAACAGGATGCTTTTTCATCACACTAATTCACATTCTTTTCACACAAGTACTGTAATTTCATAATCTGGCCTAGGCGATATGCAATTGTATACATTAGCTCCAATCTTATACTTGCCTAACTGGCGATCCACTGAATCTTATGAGTAGAGGAATAGCTACTGTTAGTATGCTATTTGTCTAGTTAGAATTCAAAGAGTGACTATGAATTGGTTTCATTATGTGTGGACAAAGGCAAAAGTTGGTATAGCCACTGCCTGATTCACACTAAAGCATTCTAGTTTGTGGTCACTACTGAGGTAAAATGTGTGGATGGATGATTGTCTTACTCGCTTTTCCTGTGGCCTTGTTGCTGGAGCGCAGTTCAGTTGCTGGTTTCTTTTAAGCAGAGCCTTAATTCTGGATTTCTAATTGACAGAATTTCTAATCTTCTGGTACTGGTAGACATTCAACACTGAGTTGTCATCTGAAGTTTCCTTTGGGTTTTTGCAATTTTCAGCTGTTTAAAATGCTATGCACTAAAAAGCAAGGAGCAGGTACCTGAGGAGCTCCTAAACCTTACAGACAGTTCTGGAAAGGTGGGGAGGAGAAAAGTCAAAGAACTATGCGGATATGATCCCCCAGTCTACTCCCACTTACAGGGAAGTGTGGAGAGAATGAAAATCCCCCAGCACCAGAGAGACCACAGTGGGAAGGACAAAAGGAGATGCTGCCATAGGCAAGATTGACTGCTGGTGATAGGGTTTGGGGGGAGTTGGTATTTCTCCCTCCATTTTTTTTCCTTATCTCAGAAGACTTCCAATGAAAAGCATTCATTAACCATGTTTTTTTCATTTTGAAGGCTCTCTGCAAGGAAAAGCTACTATTTGTGGGTGGGAGCAGCTGGCAGAATAAGGAGGCATATGTCTCCAGTTAATCTGGGCCCTTTAATGCTCAGCCTTTCAGAAGAGCTCTACAACCCACACTGTTCTCAGCTTAGGAGGATTCTCCATTGTTCTCAATGGGAGCTGCTAGGTAGAAAGCTCTTGAAAATATAGACCACAACCTGCCAAAACCCAGAGCTCCAAGGGCCTCAATTCAATTAAGTTTCCTAAATATATATCTCCCCATTTTAAAAATTTGTCACATGCAAAAATTCTTACTGAGATCTTTCAAATACATTTTAGGATACGTTATTTTTGAGATACAATATGGCAGAAAAGTTGTAAATTTTGACTGAGTCACCTCAGCTTGGGCAATAAGTTCTGTGCTGGCCACACATCATATGCTGATATTGACCTCTGAGGATTTGAGAGGGGGCCAAAAAGCAGGCCTATGATGTAAAGAAAGTTGCAACCTTAACTACAGAGAAACTACTAACTGAATCTCCATAGCTAGCCTGACACTAACAACTTACACTGTGCTCTTTAAAACCATGCAAAAAGAGAGTAGCTAGGAAAATAATGCTGCAAATACATTACCATTCCCATGGCTCCATCAGGCATCATAGGTCCAGGACCAGCTGCTGGAGGTGCACCTGCTGGGACACTGGTGCCACCAATAGCCCCTCTATTGTTCATGCCTATGGCACCTGAAAAAGAGATCTGAAGAATATTCCTGGCAGACGCATACGGGAATTGGGGGACATGTCTCACAGTAATGAGACAAGACCCACACAAGTTTCCTGCAGTGTTATACCCCACAGTGGGAATCATAACCAGTAAGGCTGCCTTATATTTATCAAATACAAACATGAATGAAGTGTACACACCCCTGCACTCAAGACTCAGAATAAACCAAAAAAGCAGACAGCTGATGATCAAGATCCCATTTCAGCATCTATTAACCACCCAATACTCCTTTTTTCACTGAGTTCTGCCTAAGTAGCCTGAAACTGCAGATTGTATTTCCATATTTCTAGTCAATACTTATTACTAATACTATCAATATCAATCAATACTTATTATCTATCTGGCCTTTTTGTTTGCTGAGCTAAGGACCTCACTCTGCATGTTGTACCTATTCCTAAAGTAGGAAAGTCTCCTTGTGAAATCTTAATTCCATCTGGGCTCTGCCTACACTTTCACCTGAAACTTCTGCTTACTGAGCTAAGCCCTGTGCAGACATACCTTTCTATCTAAAGTCATTTCATCACTGTATTCTATTAAATACTCCTCAATTTGGGTGCTGTGGACTGCCAAGTGCTTTAAAGACTACTTTACATAAACTTAAGAGAACACAGCCATCACTGGAAAGTTACTTACAGCAAGTTTCTAAGCATACTAAATATTGAGTCAGCAAAATGAAACACTCCAAGAGCAGGTCCAGAAGTCTGCAGACAGGGGAACTGAACATGCATAGAAACAGAAAAGACAGACAACTACAGGCAGCTCTTACCTCCCATGCCCATCTGTCCCATACGCATGTCCGGTGGCTCCCTCTGAAAGAGAGACTTAATTCACACCACATCGTTTAAGACCATCTCTAATATAACTTAAACCCAGAGAGCTTCAATAGACTATCACTGAAGACTGGATAGAAAAGTCACTCCCTAGGAAAAGTTGCAAAGGAAAATGAACCATCCACCCAACTATTACTGCTGAACAAATAAGGTCTCAATTTAAAGTTATAATTCTGATGCCTAGGTAGCAAGATCTGTGCAGCAATAGTAACACTAGGTGAAATTCACTCTACTACCTCACCAAGGTCAGGAAACTGTGTACTTTTAGACAGGAATGTAGATATTTTTGCTCTTAGCATTGGTTAGTGTCTAGTAAGCCCCCCAAGGAGCTTTTCTGCTTCAAAGCAAGCAGTGCCATCTTACCCCAAGAGCAGCCCCACTTCTTCACAATAACCAGTAGAGCTGGTTTCATTTTCCTTCATTTGTATGCCCAGGATCACCATTTGTTTTTTGAAATGCAGTAGCACCTAGAGGCCCCAGCTAGGGGTCCATTGCGCTGGGTACTATGCACACACAGTTTAGGTATGTATCCCATCCTGGCAGTTTGTCTAAACATTGCTGATTTGAGGAACCATTGTAGGCATGATATGGCTGCCATTAAAAACCAGTATATTCCCAGAAAAAACTGCTTTCAGGTGAAGTTAAGGCTGAGAGTACATACCAGTAATTTAGCATAAATTACAATAGAAATGCTGTAATTATTCCAAAGCCAACTATTAAAAAATCCAAAAAACTGAAATTAAAGATTAAACAAAAAATGGAAACACACAATAAAGGCACTCAATCTTAATTCTGCTTCTAGTGAGACCACACAACCAAGAGTATGATTAATTTTAGTGTTTGTGATCTTCAATGAGATCAAACTGATTGGTAAAAGTCAGTCCCGGTCCCATCCCTGTCCTTCCATTATGTTGTTACTTGTATCTCCATACAGAGGTAGTCTTCTAAAGAAAATAGATGCCTAGTCACATTCTTATCAACAGAAACTCCTGCCCTGCGTCTGGACAACTATTCTTTAGACAGAGGCCACGTGTGAATCAAAGGTAGAAGAACTCATACCGCATCAGCAAAATTCCCTTTAAAGCCCTCTTGCTGGCGTCTCATCATCTCCTCCTGCTGCCGCCTCATCTCCTCCTCGCGGCGCCTGCGTTCTTCCTCCTGCCTGCAAGGAAAGCATTCTAGAGATGCTCAGCACGACATAAGCAGATTCTGCGTCACTGGGGTGAAGTGTTACATGGTAGGCATTTGTCAGTGGTAAAGAGCAGCGGTCTGCTCTTCCAGACACAATAAGATAAATAAGTCCCTCAATATGATACGTTTCTGGAGCCCATGAAAACTACTATTATTTCCAACCCCTTTCAATTTTAGTGAACTTATTAGAAAAGAGTTCAGTCACAGCATACGTTAAACTTCTATACAATGCTATCCATATGTAATTGGAAAACATTAACCAGGTAGTTCTCAAGCTGTGCGCCATAAAGAACTGGTGTGATGATCTTCCTGGTGCCCCACAGAATAACCTTGAGAATGAAGCAGTAAAACCATGAAAGAGTTGTGAGGGGAGAGAAAGTCTCAAATGACCAGAAGAATGAAAAGGTTGAGGCCAGGGTAGGGGTTTCCCTCATCTACAGTGCTAGAGCAATCAGGATCACTGCGAAAACACCTGAAATGCATCTGAAAGCCAAGCTGTAAGCAGACAAACCTGAGTCTACCAGTGAAAAAACAAGTAGTAGTAAGTGTCATTCAGGGTCACTGGCATAGACCCTACATAATCCTCCACCCTAAACCTACTGTAGACTTTGCTTATAAATGAAGACAACCCAGACAATGTTTAAGTGTGTGCCCAACTGCTCTGGGTAATGGAAGACATGGTCTAGCCCCAGTTTAAAGGGGTGCATTTAATTCACAGCAGTGTGGGTTTACCTGAGCTCCAGCTGTTTACGTTTCTGCACTTCCTGGTTATGCAGTTCCTCCATTCTCCTCAGTTCTTCCTGGCGTCTCATTAAGTCTGAAAATGGTGACGGTAAAAACCAATCAAAATCCCCAGTGGCCAATTGCCATTGCCTCTGCCTGCTGCTAGTAGGCTAGACCAACATTATCTTCCCGCACTTCTGTGAATTCCTACCTGAACCTCAACTTACCAGTTGGTTTCTACACTGGGAGACACATACAAGTAGTTTGTCTAGCCTGAGTTCATTGTGCGTACCAGGGCTCCTTGCATTTCTCCACTTTCCCCCCACCACAAGATCCCTGGGTGCTACCTTCCCATCCCCCTCTATTTTAGGGGCTCCATGAAACTCTGCACCACTCTCTCCTTCATGACTGGGGTTGTGTGACCCCCCCCCCATTCTCTCTCTGCATGCCAGCAGTTCTTTATGCTCCCCCATTTCCTCTCCTGCCATACCAACAACACCCATTCTCCTTCCATGACAGCAACTGTGTACACACCATTTTCACTTCTCTCCACATCCTTTGTTTTCTCCATGACAAGGGTACTGTATGCCCCCAACATCATGGTCCCCGAATCTGCCCCTGGTGGGGATTCTGTGTGCCCTAATTCCCCCCTATGCTGGGGCTGTCGGACTCCATTCTCCTCCCTGCTGATGATGGGTCTATGTGCCCCTGACCCCCATAACAGGATCCCACCATTTTCCCTCTACTGCTGGGGTTCTGTATACGTGCCCCATGCCAGGGGCTGTGTGCTTGCTCCCATTCTCCCTCCCCCCCACCATTATTATTTCTCTGGGAAATAAGTGATTCAGGATGTCAACATGTTGAACTCTACTGGGAAGACAGGCAGAGATGAGAGACGAATACTGTGTTATACTGGAAGGCGTGAATAAGTGCCATTCAACCAATCTGATCTATGAACAATTGCAGAAGTGCTTCAAGGTGTGGCTGTTCTCAACATTTCGTTTTTCCCCAAAATCAATAGAGCTCTCACCATTGATACCGAGGACATTCCCTGCGATTTTAGAATTGATCAGATACAGCATTCAAAAGTTTCTACGTTACAGACGTACAGAGACAATGAAATGCCACCAAGTTGAATGCATGGCCTCGTAAGCTTAGCCAACTAGGACTCCATAGCTGCCATCCTACAGAATACAGCAGAACAGCACCCTGCTATACTGTACAGCAGATCCATTTAGCTTGCCTGATAGTCATTTTCTGTAAATCAGCCAGCCAGCCACCCCAGGCCCATCTTCAGCCTATACTGATTTGGTTTCTGTGCTAGAAAGTCCTGGCTTTAAGAAATCCTAGTAGAGGACTCAGGTCAATATTTTATTGGTCTTTAATCATCTTGGTTCTCACCTTGCCTCATGAGCATAACTTGGTGCTCATGGCGAGCTGCTTCCATCTCCATTTCCAGCTTCTCTCGTGCTTCTTTGATGTTGCGGTCCACCTGTTCTTGTTGCTGCTTTTCCATTTCTATTAGAGCCTTCCAGCGCATGGCATACTCATACTCAAAAGAGCCAGGCTGTGCAAACCTAGGAGGTTGTTCACGCTCCCTGAGGGAAGAGGGGAGAAGGGGGACATAAGGAAACTTGAGCAAAGCCAATGAGGAAAATAAAGATCTGTACAAATTATTATTATTATTCCAATTAACAGCTACAAAAGGGAGAGATCAATAACACTCTTCGAATATCTTATTGAAGGAGCTGCCATCTTGTCAGCCTGACAAAAACAGAATTCTCACTGCAATGAACAGGAAGCTGCTCTTTCTGCATCTTGCTATTTTCCAGTAGAAGATCCTATCTGAAGCACTGGCAGGTCATCTCCCCAGAAAAGACCTGTCCAATTCATTGAAGGAAAAAATTGAAGGAAATGGTGTCCCAATTATTCTTGGCCTTTCACCCAAACACTTCTCTACTGTAGGGGTAACTACTCATGAAAACTTCAGCTGCATGAACAGAGGTGGATCTTACTAACTTATGCAAGCTTCTAGAAAGGAAACATGTTTAGGAATGGGAGAAGAGAAAAATGTACAAAGGCAGTAAGAAGAGCTTTTTATTGGCTTGTAATCATACATCCTCCCAAAGAGTAAGATACCAATCACTTGACTGGTCCGCTTCTTTCAGCCCTCTCCCTTCCCTCATGGGCACATACTTGTGAAACTGCTGGTTTTTGATGACCAGTTTCTCCGGCAGTCCCTCTTCATCATCATACTGGTCCATGGGCTCCACGGTAACGGGTCGAGGGAATCTGGAAAGAACAAGAGGCCGCATGGTTTCAGTGTTACCTAGACAATGGTCTGCCCTGCAGGCCAGCTTCTGTGTGTGTTTTTTATACTAGCTGGAGCAATAGTATACTGCTCTCTCTACCTATAAAGTTTCAGAGTAACAAGTCCTAAGAAAAGGATCTGAGACAATGAAAGCCAGAATACAGTTGAAAGCCAGCTTCACACCCACGTCATCCATTGGTACTATCTGAAATAGCTTCCACAATCCCTTCTTTTAAGATAGTGTGACGGGGTCAGGCCGGACAGCTATGAAAAAGTACTGGAAGGCATGTATATTAGCCCCAGGCTCAAAAAAGCCCTATTCCCTGGGTAATTCAGCTGGGGCTGATTAGGCAATTAGGCCACCTGGGGCTGCTTAACTAATTAGACCACCTGGGGCAGTTTAGGCAATTAGGACACCTGGGGCCAATTAAGGAGCCCCGCCCCAAACACTTAAAAGCCTGCAGGGGCAGGTAGGCAGTGTGGGTTGTGGAGTTTGGAGAGAGGAGGTGTGGAGGACAGAGGTTGGAGTTATAGTTTGGAGTCACAGTTACAGTTTATAGCCTCGGAGGTTTGCAGCTCGAAAGCCTGCAGTTGGAGTTAGCAGCTTGGAGCTGGCAGGCTGCCGCCTACAGAGGCTTATAGCTTTCACTGTTACTACCGTAACACCGGAGGGCAGGACACCTGGCTGGGGAAGCAGGAAGTGGACCCCGGACTACCCCAAAGGGAAGGTAGCAATACTCAGGGGCAGAGTGGGCCCCGACCCCTCCCTCAACCCTTCCCCAGCTGCACCACCGGCCAGGCCGGGAAAGCGCAAGACCCACGAGGGCGAAATATCCCCCCCCCCACCCTGTTACACTGGTGTCAGAAGTGGGATTCGTGCGCAGCAGTTAAAAGGGGAAAGGCAAGACAAGAAAGGAGGGGGGTGTCACCCGGGTGACGGCAGGGGTAGTCCCCCGGCTCCCATACCCCGTGCTCATCGGGAGGGATTTTCCAGAGTTTGGGGCCCTCCTGCCTCCAAAGGCGGCCGAAGAAGGAGAGGGGCCTGAAGCCACTGGGGTAGCCCTTTTTCCCGACACCCGCCCCCCAGTATTCTCTGAGATAGACCCAGACCTATTTCCGGCCCCCGGGAAGGGCCGAAAGACCAGGGCCGAACGGAGAGCCGCTAAGGCCTTGAGGACCAGAATCCTAGCCCAGGGGTCGAAGCCGGCGTTGGTAGGGAGACCAACCCGGGCAGCAGCTGGAGGGACGGCCCAAAGAGAGGGGACCCTAGCTGATCCCGAGTCGAGCCACAACGAACTGGAAGCCAATGCGGGGGGCGACCACCCCGAGATGGAGCCTTTAGGAGAGGGACGAGCAAGCTTCGCCCGGGACCAGGCCAACGACCCGAGGTACGTCACGGCCAGAAAAGAAGTAGTGGTGGTCAATGGAGTCCCGGTGGAGGGAAGGACCCCAGGCCTGGGACCCTACTTCATGATAAAGGGGGACCTGTTGTACCGGGCCACAGAGACGAATGGGGAGAAGGTGCTACAGCTGCTGGTGCTCCGGAAGCACCAGAACGCCGTGCTCAACTTGGCTCACAGCCACCTCTTTGGGGGGCACTTAGGCATAGAGAAAACCCTGGCTCGAATTCTAAGGAGGTTCTTTTGGCCAGGCGTGTACGAGGATGTGCGGCGCTATTGCACCACCTGCCCTGAGTGTCAGCTGCATAGCCCCCCACCACGTTTGCGGGCTCCCCTAGTGCCACTACCCATCATAGAGATCCCGTTTGAGAGGATTGCGATGGACCTAGTGGGGCCCCTGGAGAAAACAGCCAGGGGACACCAGCACATCCTCGTCATCTTTGATTATGCCACCCAGTACCCCGAGGCCATACCCTTGCGGAGTGCCACATCTAAGATGATCGCCACGGAACTAGTGAAGATTTTTGCCCGAGTGGGGCTACCAAAAGAAATACTGACAGATCAGGGGACCCCCATTTACGTTGAGACTAATGAAGGACTTATGCACCCTACTGCAGGTACGAGCCTTACGGACCTCCGTCTACCACCCCCAGACGGATGGCCTCGTGGAGAGGTTCAACCGGACCCTCAAGGCCATGATACGAAAGGTGGTAAGCCGGGATGGGAAAGACTGGGACACCCTGCTACCATACCTTATGTTCGCTATCCGGGAAGTTCCCCAGGCCTCCTCAGGGTTCTCCCTCTTTGAGCTGTTATATGGGCGCCACCCACGGGGCATTCTGGATATAGCCAAGGAAGCATGGGAGGAGGAGCCCGCCCCGGGGAGGAACGTCATTGACCATGTGCTACAGATGAGGGACCGGATAACCCGGGTCACTCCCATTGTACGGGAACACTTAGAGAAGGCCCAGGGGGCCCAGCAAGCCCATTATAATCGCCAAGCCACGATTCGGCGATTCCAGCCCGGAGACCGGGTGATGGTTCTGGTACCTACCGCGGAGAGCAAGCTGCTGGCCCAGTGGCAGGGGTCCTAGGAAGTGATCGGGCCCGTGGGGGAGACCAATTATAAAGTCCGACAACCAGAACGCCGGAAACAAGAGCAGGTCTACCATATCAACCTACTAAAGCCATGGAGGGCTCAAGAGGTATGCATGGTGACCCAAGGGGAGAAGGTACAACGGGAGCAAGTAAGAATATCCCCCGACCTGACACCAAACCAAAAGGCCGAGGCATTGGAGATGGTGGGCCGCTATCAGGATGTCTTCACGACAAGCCCCGGCCGGACGATAGAGGTGGCCCACAACATCACCACCAACCCTGGAGCCAGGGTTACGATGAGACCCTACCGGGTGCCTGAGGCCAAGAGGCAGGAGATCAGAACAGAGGTGAAAAAGATGTTGGAGTTATAGTTAGGGAGTCACAGTTACAGTTTATAGCCTTGGAGGTTTGCAGCTCGGAAGCTTGCAGTTGGAGTTAGCAGCTTGGAGCTGGCAGGCTGCTGCCTGCAGCCTACAGAGGCTTATAGCTTTCACTGTTACTACTGTAACACCGGAGGGCAGGACACCTGGCTGGGGAAGCAGGAAGCGGACCCCGGACTACCCCAAAGGGAAGGTAGCAATACTCAGGGGCAGAGTGGGCCCCGGCCCCTCCCTCAACCCTTCCCCAGCTGCACCACCGGCCAGGCCGGGAAAGCGCAAGACCCACGAGGGCAAAATATCTCACACACACACACCCCACCCTGTTACAATAGCTACTTTAAGTCCTGAATCAGCCGATGATAGTTACCAAACAAATGTGGGATACGAGTGAAGATTTCCAAACAGACTGGGCAGAGTCCAAAGACCCTCCAGTTGTAGCCCAGCTGTAATACACCCTGTGCACTGTTGGCCAATCCCAGACATGTACCAGAGAGGCGAGTACAGGGGAAAAAGAAAAAAAAAAAAAAAAAAAAGAGTGAAGAGAACTGAGCTACTTTCTGAAGTTGAAGATGTTTGTGTACTGATCTCAGTGTATCCTAGCAGCTGAATGAGAGGTGCCATCTCCAAAGCTCCTGGAAAAATGCAAGGTATGGCAAGTACAAAGGTAGTAAGGGAATAGGAGCAGCAAATAAAATATTACTTAGAGAGTAAGTGGATTATAAATCAAATGCAATATAACTTGTGACTTCACAACTGTGGTTACCAAATTAACTGACTTTTAAAACCAAAAAAGGTCAAACCACAAAACAGTCAACTCAGCACTCCCCAACATAGTGACCCACCCTAAGCAAAAACATTGGAGCAATGGGCCTTGCACCATGCATAAAAGGTCAGAGTCACTGGCTGTTGGACCCATGGAGCACAGCACACCCTAGAAATAGTTCCACCACAAGAATGCACAGCCACCACTGCAAGGACATGATAATCTAAAGACCTGCTGTGTGCCCCTGGAATGCTCAAGCACTGAGGCCAGCGTACTGTAGCCAAAACCCAAACAACTGAAACTGAACCAATGCCTGCTGACAGGATTGGGTGCAATGTTCTACTGCAAAAGTACACACTGCAAAATAAAAGCCCTTTTCTGTAACCACTTCTAGGGTGATCCAGACAGCAGTTAACACACAAAAGCTTTATTCGCTTGCCAGGCATACTGTACTGGGGCAGATGTGGGAGGAATAGCTTCTGCTTCTTCAGAACTATTTTAACTGCCCAAAGGCAGCTTGTCTATAAGGAACCTCGCCAGCAGCAGCTCCCAGATTACATATGCAACCCCTTTGCCAGCTTCTAGGAAGCAAGGTGGTTTTGAACATAAGTCTGTGCAGAGATTCACTCTAACATGATCCAGATGTGAGACAGGAAGTTTCCCATTACAGAACTTATGTTTAAGTACATATTGCCTTTTGCCCCGTACCACACATAACCCCACTCTAATGTTAAAGTATCAGTGGTTCACAAGCCAGCACCCACCTGCCCAAGCTATGCACTTTCCAGAACACTTCTCATCCTTCTCACTTACGTGGTTAACAGGAAAGACCCTTCACTACATCTGTCCAGAGCTTTCCGAGCAGCAGGTTTCCCTGAAAACTCCACAATGCCTTTCCCTGAAGATCTTCCTCTGTCATCCACAATAACCACAGCCCTTTCCACCTGGCCGAACACAGAGAAGGCCTCCTCCAGGAGCTCATTGGACACAAATTGAGGCAGGTTTCTGACAGTCAGTGATGCACTGTGGCATGCGAAGCGCACTCTTAGCTGCTTCCCACGGAGAGGCATGTTGTCTAGTTCCACCTTTGCAATCTCTGCTAGAGTGCGAGTTTCCTGAAGACAAGAAAGTTATCATTAAAACTCTCAACGTAGCATGGAAGCATGTTTCCTGCCACAGAAGCAGAGAAGGTCACTAACCTGTCTTTCCTTGGACAAGCATTAAAGAGGGGAGAACAAGGAACTCTATACCATGAAGGATTCCTTAGTCATGTTTGTAATAAAATACACAATTTTCTGACCATTATCTAAGGTGCCAGTTAAAGTAGTTCAGGGAGCATGTATGCAATTTGAGGAGAGACGATAAAAAGAAAGCAGACAACATCAGGGACAAAACTTGAAAGGAATGATGCAAATATTACAGACAGTAACTAAGAGTTAATATTAACTATGTACACTTGTATGACTGGAGCTAGGATCACTGTGAGAACTTCTATTTTCCCAATTCTTCCCAGTAGTCTAATCTGATAATTGACACAGGAACTGCTAGTATACAAAAGTACAAGAAAGTTCAAAATCTTAAGATACGTTATTTGAATAATGACTTAGTGGTAAATATGAAAACTTGTATTATATACAGATTATCATAATAGAATTTAAAAAAATTCCAGCATCTCACTAAGCTTCCCATCTTATGTTTCAAGGAAAGTGTCAAGATGGTTCCTTCCTGCTTCTTGATGTTCATTATAAGCAAAGCACTTGCATAACACTCACACTATAGGTTGAAACAGAGAATCATAGGACTGGAAGGGACCTGGTGAGGTCATCTACTCCAGTCCCCTACATTTAAGGGCCAAGCATTATCTAGATCATCCCTTACAGGTGTTTGTCTAACCCGATCTTTAAAATCTCCAAAGATGGAGATTCCACAACTTCCTAGGCAATTTATTCTAGTGCTTAGCCAACCTGACAGTTAGGAAATATTCCCTAATGTGGCAACCTAAACCACCCTGGCTGTAATTTAGGCCCATTGCTTCTTGACTTATCCAAAGAGATTAAGGAGAACAATTTTTCTCCCTCCTCCTTATAACAACCTTTTATGTTATGTTATTATCTTGTCCCCACTCAGTCTCCTCTTCTGCAGACTAAACAAACCCAATTTTTTCAATCTTTCCTCATAAGTCATGTTTTCTGGACCTTTAATCAATTTTATGTTTTTTCTCTGGATTCACTAATTTGCTCACATCTTTCCTGGAATATGGCACCTAGAACTGGACACAATACTCCTGTTGAGGTCTAATCACCACGGAGTAGAGCGGAAGAATTATTTTGCGTGTCTTGTTTACAACATTCCTGTTAATACATCCCAAAATGAGGTTTGCGCTTTTTTTTTTCCCCCCGGGGGGGGGGGGGGCGCCGCACAAGTTTTACACTGTTGACTTATTTAGCTTGTGAACCACTATGACCCCCAGGATCCCTTTCCGCAGTAAGTCATTCCCCATTTTGTATGTGTGCAACTGATTGTTCATTCCTAAGCGGAATACTTTGCATTCGTCCTTATTGTATTTCTTACTATATACTTTAGACCATTTCTTCAGTTTGTCCCGATCACTTTGAATTTTAATTCTATCCTCTAAAGCACTTGCAGCAACCCCTCCCAGCTTGGTATTGCCTGCAAACTTCGTGTCCTCTCTGTGCCATTGTCTAAATCACTGATGAAGATACTGAACAGAGCTAGATCCAGAACTGATCCCTGCGGATCCCACTTGATATGCCTTTCCGACTTGACTGTGAAATCAGTTAACTACTCTCTGGGAACGGTTTTCCAATCAGTTATGCGCGCACCTTATAGTAGCTCCATTTAGGTTGTATTTCCCTACTTTGTTTAGGAGAAGGTTATGCGAGGCAGAATCCAATAGCTACTAAGCTTTTTGGTGAAAAACAAAAAAGTCATTTAGCACTTCTGCCACTTCCATATTTTCTATTATTGTTTTTTTCCCCACTCACTGAGTAACAGGCCTACATGTCCTTTGTCTTCCTCTTGCTTCTAATGTATTCATAGAATGTTTTATTGTTACCCTTTATGTCTCTAGCTACATGAATTGCAGTCACCCCAGTTTTACATCTTCATTTCCTAAAATGCCAGGACACTAGTTTGGAGAAGGGGCAAGACCTTCTTCCCATGACTGTAGCAGCTGTCTTGAAAGAAATTAAGTATTCTTGTTTAATCCATTTAAAATTGCAAGGCAGCTAATCTTCTGTGTAATACAAAATATTAGAAATCTAAAAAGCAACTACCAGATAGGTGCAAGACAAAACAGAGATCAATATTCAACTAATAAGAGAATGGAGGGAAACAGAAACATACCAAAGCAAAATGAGGGGGTCCTGCATAAAAATGGAATATAAGCTCATTAGACTGTATAATTTATTTATTTATAGGCATTTCTATGGCACTTATCACCATAGTGAGTGAGCATCTCAAACAATGGTTTTTATCCTCCCAATGCAGGTATGAGATAAACTATTACTTCCATTCTAGAGATAGGAAACTGAGGCACAGAGAAAAAAGCAATCTGCTTGAGATCAGCTAGTAAGTATGGCAGAGACAGGAAAGGGCCCCAGATTTTAAGTCTCAACCCAATTATTTAACCACACATCTACCGTTCCTGCCCTCAAACATCTAGCTGAGAATCATTTTCAATTGCAAACCTGCTTGGAAGGGGGAGGCGAGACAAAGCGGGGGGGTGGAGGGGGGATGATGAGAGAGAGGTCGCCTCAGCTGCTATTTCAGTTAGCACCAAGCAGTTTTGCTCTAAGCTACTTCCCTTCTACCCACACTTCAATTTGATCAACTAGAGACCCATCAAGCTCAAGAATGTCCATTACAAGCAGTAATTATAGTTGCTGGTCTTTGTACACAGAAACTTCTTCCTCACATCCAACAAGAGAGGATGAAGTCAATGTCTTCCAACTAAAGATACAGGTGAAACTGGCAGAAAGCAGGGTAACAGCAAACTTGTACCTCCTTTCTCTACAGCCACGAGACCTTAAAGGCACTTGCATATTCTGAATAACTGACATTGCACTGAAGCTGATTGGCACCCCTAATCTCCCTCAGAACAGGCTCCCATGCACACTAGCTGCTCAAGTTGGTTCCAATGTATCCTATACTCCAGATCACCAGAATTAATTTAAAATCACCTGTGTGACGACACCAGCTTGATTAGCAAGCTATGTGGACATGGTTACCATTTCCAATGAGCACTACTCTCCTAAAGTCAGAGCCCTAACACAAAGGTAGCGATGATGACTCACCAGCCTGATAAAGCCAAAGCCTTTGTCCTTGTGTATGAAGACTTCACCTGCCTTCCCATACTTCTCAAACAACTTTCTCATCTCCTCCTCAGTAATATCCGGGGGCAGGTTCCCCACAAAGAGGCGGCTCCTCTGGGTGAATGTCTTTTCACCAGGTTTCCGGAAATTCTTCAGGTCAATCGTGAGGCCTTCATCTGAGGGGAATAAGGTACACAGTCGCTCTACAATTGGGGGGATAAATTCCACTATGTTACATCACAGCAAACATAAATACATATAACAAAATGTAACTCCACCCACTCACTCAAGTCTCAAAATCTCCAACCAACTCCAACAAGGAGAGTGTTTCAGCATGGGCCAACATCCTGATGAAAGTCAGTTTGCAGGAACTGCACTGCTTTGTAACAAGGCCCCGGCTACTATGTGAGGCAGAGCCCAAAGCAGGATGTAGGAACATTGGAGCCTGGAAGGATACAGCAGCCTTCCTTACTTGACTACTGTGCCAAAAGATGCTTAGGCCCACAGTAAGAACCGCTATGTTCAGCACAGACTATAAAACCAGAGTTTAGCAATCTATAGGAAAGCTGCAAAGTTATGGGCTGCTAGAGGTTGATCATCCTGGAATGAATTCAGAACTCAACATTGCTTCAGAAAAACAAACATTCAAAAGATACTTACATTAATAAGTCTTGCTTACTACAACAGAAGTACAAGGGGGAAAAGCAGATAATATTTCAGCCACCTACCGCCTGGGAATGCACTAGATAGAGTCTGGAACCCAGACTCTATTTTCTATTTCCAAGCTGGAAGCTATAAAAGCAGCAATATAGATGGGACCTCAGAAAAGTCAGCAAAGTTAGTTGCAAAGTCTGCATTCAAGTAACACTCAGTGGCTAAGATAGAACCAAAAAGCCAGCAAATTAATGATATAATCATAAAACATAGTAGGGTAGGGAGTATGAAAGTACACCGATACAAGTCCCACAATAACATTCATTCACAGTCTCAGGCAGTAATAACAAAGATGGTATTCAGAGATCAACTGTAAAACACATGAATACACTAATGAGGGCTTAGGAACTTGATCTCCCATTGTCACTCTATTTTGCTTTTAATGGGTCAAACTAGAGGATCCCAAGATATGGGCCAGTCATTTGAAGTGGCCTGACTTAGAATGCAAGGGTAAAACTATCCCATTCTGGTAGGGAGAAGGTTCATCAACCATTTTATCACACACTCAAATTGAACAGCTCTATTATAATACTTGGCACTTACAGAGATTTCACTTTCAAAGCACAACATAACTATCACATTAACTGATTCATCAATGTAACCAGACACCCTCCCCAGTCATCCATAAATGGCAGCTACAGACCCAAACACTCCATGCTTCTGAACCATTAACAAGTTAGGTCTGTTAAGGCCCCAAAGGTTTCATTAAACCCCATTTCTCCAGCTCAAGATCACCATCCCAAAAACAGAACAGTCCCACAGAGCTGCAGTCCGTACTGAACAAGGGTAAACTTCAGTGGATTGGATTTAATGGCACAACAACACTGACTGGTGCTACTGACCCTTGATGCTGGAGTCTCAAATAGTCAAGTCAGGAGACCAAGAGCTTTAGATCTGATGTGTGACTGGGGAACCCTAGAACCATCTTCCTCTTACAACTGCAGCTATGCTGAGAGCAACTCTATCCCACCAGTACATAGGAAGGATTGTGCCAGGTGCTCCTCTGACACAGCTTTGGGAACAAGGGCGAGAAGAGAAAAGGAGGAAAGAGTGCCAATCACAGGCAAGCCACCTCTATAGTAAAATCCACAGTGGTGACACTAAAGGATTAGAGAGATTTGCAGTCCCCAGGCAGGTAGATATACAAGAAGATCTTATAAGCAGCATGTGAGGAATCTTTGAATGTGCATATTAATGGCCTGTTTCAGAAGCACATAGCACCCAAAAATCTCAGTGAAGCCTTTGGGAACTGCCAGCATTGCATGCATTTGAAAGTCAGGCCATAAGAGTAGAACTGAACTGACTGAAAGGGCAATCCTGAATGCAATCTCCTGTTTCCTACAAATTTAGTAAAAAAGCTCTTCAATCAGGCCAAAAAGAATGAATGCAAGTGGATTTATTCACAGGGCAAGGATTTGGCAATAAAAAGTTATAAGAACCTAAAAAAGGCCATAGTGGGTCAGACCAATGGTCTAGCTAGCTTAGTATCCTGTCTTCTGAGAATGGCCAATGCCAGGTGCTTCAGAGGGAATAAACAGAACAGGTTATCATCAAGCAATCCATCCCATCACCAATTCCCAGCTACTGGCAAACAGCAATCCTTGCCCATCTGGCTAATAGCCATTGATGGACCTATCCTCAATGAACTTATCTAATTCTTTTTTGAACTCAGTTATAGTCTTGGCCTTCATAACATCCTCTGGCAAGTCCAGAGGATTAGCAGTTGAAGACAATCCAAACTAATCCTTCTCATGGGATTTCAGAGCATTTCAAATAGGAAAAGAACCCAGGACAGCTTAAAGTGAAACTTAAATCAAGACCTATTCTGATGACACTTAAGCAACCCAGAGGGCTACAACAACCAAGACTGACTCATGTAATCTACTCACTCTGGCTGTTGGCCTGCTGTCCATTAGCAGGAATAGGTGGTTGTTGATGCTGTTGCTGATGCTGTTTTCTTGGAGCATGGTTCTGCTTCTCCATGTTAAAGCCTTTGTTGCCTTGCATTTTTCCAACCTGAAATACATCATCAGTTATATATCCTCGAAGTACAAACTAGCAACCTCCAATATATGCAGTGCTACAGCTACTTTCCTGGGCACAACCACAGACCTAATTATCAGAATAGAAGCACTACCAATTTCTACATCCCCAGACATCTGGGGGGAAAAGATCATATGTGGGAAAATGCAATTTGAACATAGTACATCTAATTTAAATTAACCCGTGTAGCAATATTTCCAGCTATATATAGTACACTTTCTGACCTACTAGCCAAATAAATACCAAGAAACCAGGAAGAGATCCTCCTTTAAAGGAAAAGTCAACTTAAAATTTAATCAGGTTTTAAGGGTTTGACTTGCATTAAGTCCTAATGTAAACCTTTGTATTTTTGTTTTCCTATTTTTTAAGATTATTTCTCTCACATTACTGTGTGAAAGAACTACATACACAGGAGGAAGTGCAACATCAAGTATATGCAAAGCACTCAAATGCACAAAGAAAATGGAAAAAAATCTCTCTAAACAGTGAATTCTAATAAGATGTATTCCTTTGAACAATAGCAGTAAAAATTCAGGCAAGGGTGATATGTTAATTATGTCCCTTTAATGGTTGTTATTGTGACTGGTTAATAGACCTTATATACAACCACCAGACTAAAACACACAGAGAAATGTTTCCCCTGATGACACTGTTTGCTATAAGCATCTATTTAATCAGTACTGGTGTTTTAATATTTAAGAAGCTACACCATAGTACTTGTTTAACTAAAATTATCTTAGGTATCCACATTTATTTGCCACCAGTTACTTTCATACTGACTTTGCTCAGCTTATAACTGTTGGAAAGACCTATGTTCCAAGTTGTTCAAAATGGTTGTAAAGTAACTAAACAAGATATTTTTAATCATTACACAGAATGTTTAAACTATGCTCTGCCTCAGTCAAGATAGATCATGTTATTCCTGAAGCACCATGCATATTGTACCTAGGAGCTGCAGACAAGGCAGAATAAAGTGCAACTTCAATAATCTACCAAGCTGTATTTTATGGAATGTAAATGCTATGTGGGGAGTCAATGGAGGCAGGAACATGAGGAACAGAGGACCATGCAAAGCGCTAAGTTCATATGCAATTACCTAACACAAGAATGACAAGAGGAGTACCGTGACTACAGGGAGCATAAAGGGAGGTAGTAAAAAAGCCAGTATTTAATTTGTGAAGCCACCAAGAAAGACTAGCACAACCAAATTTTTAACTTACAGTTAACTGAGAAGATGCTCAAAGGGAACCGGGGGGTAGTTCTTGGTAGATAAGGAGGAGAAAAACAGGAGGGATTCAAGAAGGCTTGCAATGCAACAACTGGAAGAAAGGGGCAAGTCTGCGAGAAAGCAAGCGAGTCTGGTAGCGCAGACCGGCAGGCCAGCAAAGGGGCAGCTCGCTCGGGAGGCGCTGCGGGGCACACGAGGAAGTGGCGCCTGGTTATCCTGAAGCGCGGCCCGAAAATGAAGTTGGAGCGGTGCCGCTTCCGCGTGCGGCCAAGGCCTCCCGCCCGGGCGGCGGCCCGGCCCCGGAAGCGCTGGGCCGGGCCCGCTCAGAGCCGCTGCTGAAACGTGTTAGCAGGACCACGGCCGAGGCCTCGCGCGCGGGCCCAGCAGGGCCAAATGCGGCCTGGCAGCTGCCGCCCCCCAGAGCCCGCGGCGGCCTGGCCCGGCCCGGCGCCGCCCGGAACCGCGGCCCCCGCACCGGCAAGGAGCGGCCCGAGGCTGCCACTCGCGGGACGCCGCTGCCCCCGGCCTCACCTGCTCCAGGGCCCGCACTCCACAACGGTTACGGCTCGCGGCCTCCTCACCTTCCAGCAGCCCGGCCTAGGGAAAAAGAGCGCGCGCGGCCGGAAATCGGACAGCCTACCCGGCTATCCAAGGCCCGCCCCCGATGTTGTGCCATTGGCCAACCTATTCTTCATACCTTGCGTTCAGTGGCTCACAACAGTGCCAATTACAACTGGACTGGAGTAGGGCGGGATCAAGAACCAGATCTCGCCTCCATCCCGAGTTTATTGGCTGAGCGGTACTCGCAGCCCGCGAAACTATCTGTCAATCACCTCCTCCAGCACAAAGCTTAGGTGAGAGAGGAGCTAGGGACAAAGGAACTAACTGGCCAACCCTTGACCGTGCGCAGGCGCATTGAGATCGGCATCTGCGCACGCGTAGACTAGAGAGAGGCTCCTCACGCACACGCTGCTTAAAGCGACAGTGCTGCCGTGCCGCTTGCGTCGCGGGCGCTGCTGTCCGCGCGCCCTTGGCACGCGGGGTGACGGTGCCGTGGCCCCGCTCGCGCTCCGACCGCCGAGCCAGGGGGCAGCCCGGGCCTTCTTCCCAACGCTGCGCCCGCCAGCCGCTGCCCGCTCGGGCGGGACGTGAAGCCGACGCCGCGCGGAGCGCTCTGGCCGCGGGGGTCCGGGCCGCCCCCCCGGGAGCGCTCGGCCCGCGCCGTGTCTGTCCGTCCTGCGAGACGAAGCCGCTCCAGCCATGGCACGTTTGGGTCGCGCGCACTCACCTTCGAGGGCGGGTCCGAGCCCGGGGCTGGGCGGGCCGGCTCTCCAGAGACGAGCGGGCCCTGCGCTCCGCCAGTGGCAGGGCCTGGGCCGTCAAGGTCTGCGGCGTAGGGCTTCAGCCTGGTTGTGGCTGTGGCTCCCACGTCCCTAGCAGCCCAGGGTTACATACCCGCCTGCCCCGAGACCGAGCTGCGCGGTAGGCACGGGAGTCGGGGATGAGAGGTGGACGCTACTAAGGCCGGAAGGGGCCACCTGCCTCACCTGAACAATGGGCCATAGCGTGTCTCTAGGTATTTCCACTGGAGCAGTTCTTTTTTGAAAAGCACCCAGCCTTGATTTGAAGTCTCCCTGGGGTGGAGATTTTACTGCATTCCTTGGCAAATTATTCTAATGGATAATTACCCTCTGTTCAACATTTGCATCTTGTTTCCACTTTGAACTTTACCGAGTTCAGGTTCCAGTTATTAGATCCTGTTCCGTCTTATTCTGCTAGATTCCCTCTATTACCCAATATTTTCTCCTGTGTTGGTAATTATAGATCACAATCAAGTAGCTTCTATGATAAACTAAAGAGATTGATCTTAAATCTCTTACTCCTTCCACTCCTCATATTGCTGTTGTGGCTCTCTTCTGAACCCTCCTCAATATTCAGCATTCTTTCTAAAGGGTGGACACAGTTATTCCAGTAATGATCTCCCCAGTGTGGTATGCAGGGGTACTATAACCTCCTTACTCCTGCTTTATAGCCAGGGTACAGTCCCCCATCCTATAAGTGTGACCTACATTCTTTGTTCCTAGATGTAAGACAATGTGTTTGGAAGTATTGCTAGACAGTTGCATGTTTTATAGCTTCTGTAGGCCAAGTATGTTACATACATAAGGCGCTCTTTGCATCTTTTCATTCTCTTCCCCCTCCTGGCCCTTCTAAGATCAGTGGGTGCCATCCTCCTAGTCTCTCTTTCAGGAACTTGCTGCAACTCCCCTCAAACTCCCTCCCACTGTGAGTCCTGTGTGCCCTCCATTCTAGGGCCCCCATTCTTCCCATGAAATTGGCTCTGTGTGTGCCCCCCATTTTTTCTATTCCAGGCTCCTTCAATCTCCCTTCAAGCAGCCAGGGATGCTATGTGCCCTCATTCCCTTTTCCTCACCATGCCAGTGGCTCTGTGTGGCCCCCTTTTCCCATTCCAGGGCTCCCCATTCTTCTCCCATAGCAGGGATTCTGCATGAAATCTCATTAGACTTGTCCCTCATTTTCTCTTTCACTGCATGCTAGGGCCTTCATCTTCTCCCCCATGCCATGGGCTGTGTTCACATTCCAGCCCTCTCACCCCCATTCCCTCACAGTTATTCTTTCTGTCTGGGAGACTAACATTTTGACATCCCAAATGATTTAATTCTGTTGGGAGGATACACAGAGACTAAATAGGAGTATTGTTATGCTGGAAGGTAGTAATGGGTGCCATCAACCCATTGTTTGATCTCTAGACAATTGCAGAGATGCTTGAAGCCATTGGCTGTGTTAATGAGCTGACAGCAGCTTCATGAGTCCCCCTTCTTTAATGTTTTTCCCCCTAAAATCAATACAGTTCTGGCCATTGATGCCTAGAGCATTCCCTGAAATTTTGGAATTGATTATGTTAGACAGAGAAATGCTGTTGTGTGAGAATTTCTAGTTTACAAATGATCCAGATTGTTCTTAAACAGCAATCTATCCCCCTCATTTACCACTCCACCAACCTTAGTCTCATCTGTAAACTTTATCAATGTTATATTACAGATCATTGATTAAAATATGAAATAGTATTAGGCTCAGAACCAATGCCTGAGAGACCCCTGCTTTATAATTAATCAACAGGTATGTTAGCATTTAATGTATTTAATATGACCCATGTTGATTTGGTTTCGTGCTTGTTTTTAATCAGAATGTTGTGCAGTACTTGGCTGCTTTATAAAAGTGCAATGTATTTTATCAATACCATTACCTTTATTAACCAGACTTGTAATCTTGTCTTGTTGTGGGTACCGTTAGTGGGGGGCGGGCAGAGTGTTCCACATGGTGATAGTGGGCACAGTTAGTAGGAAGAGTGATGAGGTTATACAATCTGGCTGGGGACAGAGGTTGCACAGTTAGTGGGGAGGGAAGCAAAGGTTACAGTAGTGGGAATACAGTTCAGCTCAGGGAAACCCTCCTGGGGCCTGCAGCAGCAGGATAAGAGATTGGTGTAAGGGAAGCAACTGGGAAACAGGTAAGGAAATGCATGTGTTTACAACCAAAATTTTTAAGACCTGGTGTAACTATTTTGGTTATTTGTGTGACTTGTTAGCAAAATTATACAAGTAAAAACCTATAGTAGATGCAGTTAGACCTCTATAAAGGTGATTTAAACAAGTATAGTTATTCCCCTTTCTGTACAGGAATAGCTGTATCATACCAGTGTAAAGCACCTCTACTAATATAACTGCATTCTCACTAGGTAGATTGTACTGCTTTAATCAGACTGATATAGTTAATATGGTATAAATTGTGTATGTAGACATGCCCAAAGTTGACAGTGTCCCTCTGTGGGAAACAGGGTCCTAGGAAAATGTATACAACAGAACAGAGAAGGTTAGAGAAAGGGAAGCAATGTAACACAGGACAACCAACAGTTTAACAAAGGTTGTTATTGAAAATAATTAACAGAATTCCCCAAACAAGGTGCCATTTAATACACATTGGGGAAACAATGCCTGATGTTGGAGACACTTCCTATGTTTTGTCCCTACTTTGGATGTTGAAAAGGCTACTGCTTACACTGGCGTGGCAGTGTCAAGATGAGGAGTTAGGGAAGATCTGTGCTCCACTTCCCAACTGTACAAGAGAATCCCTGCTTTTCCAGGCCTACCCCCTAACAGGGATGATGGCTTATCTGGGAAGTAGGATACTGGATAACTTTTAACATAACTTCCTGGTAGAAAATGCCAACTCACAGATTTCAAGTAGCAAGCTAAACGGAGGGCAGATCTACACTACAAATTTACATTGGCACAGCTCATAGACTCAGGTCAGAAGGGACCATTATGATCATCTAGTCTGACCTGCATGAAGTAGGCCACAGAACCTCACCCACCCACTCCTGTAATAGACCCTTTGACGAAGTAGAGATGCTCCTAATGTTTTCTCTGAGTGCTGTGTGTGCCTCAGTTTCCCCCATGTTACTAATGTATTTTGGTGACAGGACCAAGGTATGTGATCATTGCAGAGACCACTAGAGGGGTGAATGGGCCTTCCCCAGCCACACTTATGTAGACATAACTGGAACCCCTGCCCTGGGTCAACCAGCTGCGACAGGTTGTAACAGGTCATGGCAGGTGGAAATGAGAGGGGTAGCCATGTTGCCCGGAAGAGACAAAAGGACTGGAGAGGGCTTTGTGGCTCCCTAGTTGGTTGCTGCTTTAACTTCTAATTAATCTGCTAACAAAGTCTTTCTACGCTGTGATCCTGAGAACTAATAAATCCTTCTGATATCCATGCTGGCTGTGAATCATTTCTGACTACAAGGCAGGAGGCATGGCCCTGGTGGGGGCAAGTAGAAGCTCCCAGGAATCCCATCCAGGAGGACTCACAGGGGGAGCTCAGGTGAAGTGGGGATGCTGAACTTTCCGAGGGTCGATCAGGAGGCTGCCGCACAACTGTGCGGAGATCGGAGGGTGGCAGACTCCAAGCACTAGAGTCCTGATTGGCTTTGCCCCGAGTGGTTCCAGAGTACTGTTCCTGTGGGTCTCTGGTCACAGACCCCTAACCTATGACTGAGTTACTGAAGTCCTCAAATCATGGTTTAAAGACTTCAAGGTACAGAGAATCCACCAGCAAGTGATGTACCCCATGCTGCAGAGGAAGGCAAAAAAAAACCAAACCAGGACTGCTGCCAATCTGCCTGGGGGAAAATTCCTTCCTGATCCCAAATATGGCAATCAGGTAAATCCTGAGCATGTGGGCAGGACTCACCAGCCAAACATGGAATTACCTGTAGTAAGTCAGAACCCATCCCATCACAGGCCATTGGGCATATTTACTGCTAATAGTTAATTGCCAGATAAGGCTGTCCCATCATACCATCCCCTCCATAAACTTATCAAATTCAGTCTTGAAGCAAGCTAGGTCTTTTTCCCCCCACTGCTCCCCTTTGAAGGCTGTTCCAAACTTCACTCCTCTGATGGTTAGAAACCATCTAATTTCAAGTCTAAAGTTTCTGATGGTCAGTTTATATTCATTAGTTCTTGTGTTCTTGTATAACGCCTCCCTATCTCTACTGGAAATATCTTGCCTGATGCATGCTAGGACCGCATTAGTTTTTTTCACAGCCATATCACATTGGGGCTCATAGTCATCCTGTGATCAACCAATACACCCAGGTCTTTCTTCCTTGTCACTTCCAACTGATGCATCCCCAGTTTATAGCAAAATATGTGTTATTAGTCCTTAAGTGCATGACTTTGCACTTTCCACTATTAAATTTCATCCTATTTCTATTATTCCAGTTTACAAGATCACCCAGACTTTGTTGTATGATGATATCCTGATCCTTCTCTGCATTAGTAATGCCTCCCAACTTTGTGTCATCTGCAAGCTTTATTAGCATGCTCCCACTTTTTGTGCCAAGGTCAGTAATAAAAAGGTTAAATAAGATTGGTTCCATGACTGAACCACTAGTAACCTCACTCTAGCCTGACAGGTCACTTTTCAGTATGACCCTTTGCAGTCTCCCCTTTAACCAGTTCCTTATCCACCTTTCAATTTTCATATTTATCCCCATTTCCAATTTAACTAATAATTCCCCATGTAGAACCGTATCAAATACCTCACTGAAATCTGGGTAAATTAGATCCACTACATTCCGTTGTCTAAAAAAATCTGTTATCTTCTCAAAGAAGATCAGATCGGTCTGGCGTGATCTACCTTTTATAAAAACCATGTTGTATTTTGTCCCAATTACCATTAACCTCGATGTACTTGACTACTTTTTCTTTCAAAATTTTTTCCAAGACCTTGAATATTCCTGAAGTCAAACTAACAGGCCTGTAATTATCTGGGTCTCTTGTTTTCCCTTTCTGAAAAATAGGAGCTATGTTAGCAATTCTCCAGCCATATGGTACAATCCTGAGTTTACAGAGTCATTAAAAATCCTTACTAATTGGTTTGCAATTACATGTCCCAGTTCCTTTAATATTCTTGGATGGAGATTATCCAGGCCCCCAAATTTTGTCCCTTTTAGCTGTTCGAGTTTGGCTTCTATCTTGGATGTGGTAATTTCTACCTCCATATCCTCATTCCCATTAGCCACCCTGCCACTATCCCTAAACTGTTCATTTGCCTCATTAAAAACTGAGGCAAAGTATTTGTTTAAATACTGGGCCATGCCTAGATTATCCTTAACCTCCACCCCATCCTCAGCGCTTAGCAGTCCCACTTCTTCTTGCTTTGTTTTCTTCCAATTTATATGGCTATACAGCCTTTCACTGTTGGTTTTAATTTCCTTTGCAAGGTCCAACTCTACCTAACTTTTGGCATTTCTCACTTTATACTGACATGTTCTGACCTCCAAGAGGTAGTTTTCCTTGCTGATCCCTCCCATCTTCCACTCCTTGTAGGTTTTCAGATTTCTGTTAATCACCTGTCTGAGATGCCTGCTCGTCCAGCTTGGTCTACAATTCTTGCCCCATGAATTTTTCCCCTTTTCCTTCCTTCAGATAGTTTCTACAAATTTGATTTGAAATAATTCACAGCCACCTCCATCTTTAGATCCATGAGTTCTTCAGTCCAGTCCACTTCCCTAAGTAATTCCCTTAATTTTTTTGTTAGTCTTTTTGAAATCAAAGACCCTAGTCACAGATCTATTTTTGTTTATCCTTCCATTTAATTTTAATTGGATTAGCTCATGGTCACACGAACCAAGATTGTCCCCTACAACCAGTTCTTCTATGAGGTCCTCACTACTCACCAATACCAAATCTAAAATGGCTGTACTGTTGCAGCTGTGCTGCTGTAGTACATCTGGTAAAGCCAGTGGCTCTCAATCTTTTCAGAGTACTGTACCCTTTTCAGGAGTCTGATTTGTCTTGTATACCCCAAGTTTCACCTCACTTAAAAACTTGCTTACAAAATCAGATATAAAAATACAGCAGTGTCACAGTACATTATTACTGAAAAATTGCTTCCTTTCTCATTTTTACCATATAATTATAAAATAAATCAATTGGAATATAAATATTCTACTTTAGTGTATAGTATATGGAATAGTATAAACAAGTCATTGTCCATATGAAATTTTAGTTTGTACTGACTTCGCTAGTGCTTTTTATACAGGCAAATATCTGGATGAGTTGATGTACCCCTCTGAAATACCTCTGCATACCCCTTGTTGAGAACCATTGTTCTAAGCCAACAGAGGAGAGCTCTCCCATCAGTTTAATAATTCCATATCCTCAGTGTCAGCTGGAGAAGCTCTGCTGCTGAAATAGCACTCTCTACGTGGGGGGGTTAAGGTCAACATAAACATGTCACTCGGGTGTGGATTTTCATGGTTTCGTAGCAACGTAGTTATTCCAAAGTAAGTATGTAGTATAAACCAAGCCTGACACAAATAATTTTGGTCAGAGCGCCCTCAAGAGCGAAAGTGATTCACACACCTTCTGTATAAACAACGAGAGTCCTGTAGCACCTTAAAGACTAACAAATTTCTGCTGACATATGACATCACATAACTGTGAACACCTCCTAGTTTACAATGTACATTAGGCCTGGCAAGAGTATTCTGCACTTAAGTTTTATGTTCTATTAGTAAGACTTAAGTGTAACAAGAGAGGGAACATTTCCCTTCCCTAATTCTTGTGCAGTTATGTTCACAACCTTAATGTTGCATTAATGGAGTTTTTTTTTTTAAATTTAATTTCCTTGAATATTTTATTTTTGGAGGGGGGAGAATTAGCTTCACCAGAGCTCTCAGGAGATCAGCAGTAATCAATATAAGCAGCGGCAGCTAGCATCAAAGGGATAAGCTATCTTAGGACTCCCCACAAGCATTCAGGTGCCATCTCAAGGATGCTAGCAATGTGAAGTGGAGGAGATGCTCATTTTGACCTCTCTGAAGTTTTAGCATGTATGGAGTTCTCATGAAAGCAGCACTGGCCTCTGGGCTCAGGAGACTCCCAGGAGAATAGACAGACCTGAGAAATTGCCTGTGATTAATGGCATTAACATATCACACTCCTGAAGGTAGGATAAGTTACCCCCTTGCTACTGCTATTGTTTGGCTGGGGACAGTTTTCTGTATGGCTTAGTTAAAAGGGCAGGAGTGCTTTTGGCTGTGTTGGGGCAGTTGAACCTTCAGTACAGAACAAGAGCAACTTCAGACTTTGAACACAGAATTGCACCACTATCACTAAGACCATGTCTGTGCTACACATGCTATACTGGCATAACCCCATAGCGCAAATAAATTGCATTGACAAAAGGCTTTTGCATTTTTTGCCAGTTTAGGAACAGCATCTCACTGAGCAATGGTAGCTAGGGTGACAGAAGCATTCTTTCAGCAGACTAGGTGCATCTACACTGAGGGTTAGGTTGGCATAACTATGGTGCTCAGCAGTGTTGATTTATCACACACCCCTGAGCAAGATAGCTATGTCAATCTAAATTTTAAATGTAGAATAGGCCTAAAGGTGGAATGTTGCATGGATTTACTGAAGCTGGTGCAACTCTGGGTGTGGAAGAGCTTTGTTAGCAGGTGCCCAGAACAGGCTGAGAGCAGATTATCACACCTCTACATTCTGTTTTAAATTCTTCTCCAACCCTAGGAGGCCAAGGTTGGAATTTTCAAAGTTACAGTGGGATTTTTCCAAAGGGTGTTGGCTTAACCATGCCCATTGAAATTCCCATTCACTTCAATGGGGGCAGAGTTAGGACAAAGTCCAATGCTTTTGAAAATCCCACCTTTAGCCATTGTTGGGGTTTTGGTGAGTGAAAAAAGTGTTAATCTCTCAAGAGTGACTGCAAACATAGCATTGTGGGTGTAATACCAGCCACGGGTATCTGTGGATAATGACTACTGCCATGTGACCTCTGAAACACTGACCCAGGTCAGATGGGACTGGAAATAGGATTCAAACTCTTCCCAGCATGCCTGGTGTCAGATCTTTGTTATATTTTAGTGGCCTCAAGGTTTACCAGCTCTCAGTGACTCCATCCTAAATGGGCTCAGAATTGAAGTAAAAAGATGGTTTTCCTAAGAACTAGCCCTTCAAACCCCCTAGGATCTCAGAGTCAAACTGGGCTGCTCTGGTTCATGCATCACCTCCAAGAAATATTTTGGAAATGAGACATAATTAATAAGGCTGTTGTTGATGCCTAAGCCAGAATGGAGTCTGGCTCTTCCCAAGCCTCACAAAAGGAACATAATTAACAGGACTAAAATGTAGAATAAGCTTATGTGGTCTTCAAAGGCAGTAGCACCGATTTGGATATACATATTTTGTTGACAATAACTGAACTTTAAATACTATTTAAACAGAAAGATGGTCTGTTCCTGCTCTGATTGAGAAATCCCTCCAACCTTTATTAATCTAAATTGTGAGAATGTACATCAGGGGTTCCTAACACTGAGTGTTTGCTACTGTGAACTTTGTGTTCACTTTCAGTTCTCTCAGTTTCTAACTGCCTCCAGTCCTGGACTCCAGCCTGTCTCCCCTTCTCACTCCTTCCAGGACCATTATTAATTTTCTTTCTTCCACCTTCAAGAAGGCTACTACTTCACTTAATGTTTCATTATGTAGAACCAATTTCTTATTAGAAGGATTGTTTCATGGACACTCCCACATCCCCATGAGTGACTGCCATGTCAAAGCTCTGCCATTGGCCAAGCCCTATTTCCCTCCCACTGGAAACTGCACAGCTTTACTGGCCATTACCCATCCCCCACCTCCTCTCCCACTGATGATCCCTACGCTCTCATCCCATATGCAGTCCCAACTCCCCTGACTGGTGATCAGTTTCCTTCCAGCTGCCTCTGCCTTCAAACCCCATAACATGTGAAGAGTGGGAGGAGGGGAGTGTTCCCAAGAAGTAAACGGAGGGAGGAGCATGGGAACCTCACAGGAGAATCAAGAAATGCCTTTGGTTGTGTGGAATTGGGCAGATGGGTGAAGGGATGTGGGTGTATCACGGGCTAGGGGGAAGATGGGTGTGTATATGAGGGGCTGGGCGTGTATGTGGAGTATGGAGGAAGGGATGGGGGGTGTGAGGGATGGGGTGACAGGAAATGATGGCATCCAGCAGGGATCGGGGTATTCAGGGGGGATGAGGGAGGACAGGAGTGGAGGGGATGGATGTGGAGGCAATGGGTGGTGTACTGGGGAGGGGTGCAAGGCAATGGAGCTGTCCCTGGGGAATGGGGAAAGAGGAGATGGGGGATGTTGGGGGATAAAGAAGGTGGGTGTAAGAGAGAGAGAAAGAAAGAAAGAGGATGGGGGGGTCCTGGGGAGTGTCCGGGGGAAAATAGGGTCTGTGTGTATGTATGTGAGAGGTGGGAGGTCCCTGGAAGAGAAGTTATTTAAGGGGATGGGGTGGAGGACAGGGAGCATATGGGGGTGATGGTAGGGTGTCCTGGGAGAAATGGGGTGTGTGTGTGTGAGAGGACAGGAGTCCCCAGGAGATAGGGATGTCTGGGAGGGAGAGGGTTGTGTGTGTTTGTGAGGGAATGAGGGGTTTCGGGGGAAGAGGGGTGTGTTTGTGTGAGGGAATGGGGGCATCCCAGGGGAATAAGGGATGTGTGAGGGGATAGGGATGTTTCTGGGGTGTGTGTGATGGGGTGTCCATGAAAGTGGATGGGCGGTGTCACTTGGGGGGGTCCCCAAGAGAACGGGGACTCCCCAAGGGTGTCTAGAGGGATGGGGAGGTATGAGGAAGAGGGTTGTCCCCAGGGGGAGCGAGCGTTTGTTTAAGGGGATGGGAGAAGGGGTGTCTGAGTGGGCAGATCCCTATGGAACAGTGTGGGCATCTCTGTGTGAGGGGAGGTGTCCCTAGGGGGAAGTGGGCTGTAGGAAGTGTCTGAGAGTGGGCAGGTCCTCACAAGGCAGAGCAGGGGTCTGGGAAGGTGATGAAGAGAGGTGGGGGTGACCCTGGAGGGGAGGGGGTCCTTGGGGGATGGGAGAAGGGGTGCCCTGGGGGGCAGTGAGGAGGGATCCTCAGACATAGATAGGTCCCTGAGGGGCAGGGGTATGGGATTGTGTATGTAAGGAGAAGTGGGAGACTTCCTGGGAGTGATGGAGGGCATCCAGGGGGAAATAAGTGTGTGTAAGAGAGAGAGGATGGGAGTTTCCCTACTGAGAGAAGTTGTATAGGGGATGAGGGTAGTGTCTCCAGGGGGGTTGAGGCTGTGTGAGGAAATGGGGAGCATCTGGGGATGATGGCAGGGTGTCTGGGGAGAACAGAGGTGTGTGTGAAGGAAGGTGAGATATCTCTGGGAGGCTGGAAGATATGTGAAGGGATGATAGGGTATACCCTGGATGATGGGATGTGTTTTAGGGGAAGTGTATGTGTTTGTGAGGGGATGGGGTGTGTCTGGGGAGAAAGGGGTCTGTGTGGGAGGGGATGGGGTGTCTCCTGAGAT
>ML675622.1:329317-365240 GCA_007922155.1 Mesoclemmys tuberculata
GGTGGGTTGTGCTTGTGTCATGTGTAAGGTGTAACCCTTCTGAGGAGTGACAGAGAATGGCCTTGGGGGCTCCTGGTTTCCATCTGACACCAGCTGGGACTGGGACACTTCAAGATCACTTTCCCATTACCTTTTTCCACATCAGAGTCAAGTGGGACTCTTTGCGTGTCATTTCCCCTACTCTTCTTCCTCTGGTTTGTGTGCCCCTTGGGCAGAGACTTTATCTGCAGAGTGCCCCATGAACTCCTCTCCCACACATGAGAATCAAGATTTTGCATTTGAAGATGCCTCAAAACTGTTGCTGATGCATGAGTCAGACTAAACTCCAGCTCAGGAAGAGACTGAGCTATGTTGGTCTTGTTGGCCCTCAAGTGGGGAAAAGCAGGAAATGCCTTTGTGTCCCTAAAGCAGCAGCTGTGCCAACAGGATGCCCCTATGGAAGGGGGAATAGGGTGGGGCAGGGCAAAGCTCTGGTATGGTTCTACCCGCCATATGCCCTTGTGCAGGATAAGGGTTGAGATGTGGCTCTGCACTGCAGGGAGTGATCATGTGGGTGAGGGGTTGTATAAGGGTGTTGCTCTGGACTGTATGCACTCATGATGTGGTGTGGCACTGGGTTCTGGGCTGTGACATGTTCATGCAAGCTGGGATGAGGTGGTGTGGTGCCTGGTTCCGGGCTGTGGCATTCACTTGTGCAGGTTGGGGGTGAGCCCCTCAGCTAAATGTGAAGGAGCCATTATTTGAGTTACTTTTCTGCCCCAGGAGAAGCTTCTCTGCCTTGTCCCCTTACTCTCACTTCCTGATGTGCTGTTCCAGCTGTGGTTCAGCTCTAGTTCTAATTGCAGTTAACTCACCTTTCATCACTCTGCTTTTTCCTTGTAAACTATACTACCATTCCCTCAAACTACTTCCCATCTCACCACATTCAAAGCTCCTGATTAGAGACTGACTTAGTTTGTCATCAACTCCAGTTTAGCTTCATTTCTCATCTTTAAAGGAAGAGTAGCATGTTTGCTCTCTGGGATTGCCATACATGATGGTGCAAACACCAACCCAAGCTGCTCACCTCCACAATCAGTGCCTCTCACTCATTCACAAGCCATGCCCCGTTCCAAGTTACTTTTTGAGCCTACAGTCATTTCTGCTCCCCCTCCAATTCCACCCAAACAGCTGGTCACACCAGACTGTAATAAAAATCTGGTTCAAGGAACCAAAATTAGGTCCTGTGGCTTTAAATTGGATGGGTGGGAGAGAAGCTAAGATTATGTCTACGCTACAGACTTCTGCTGGCATAGCTATATGACAGGATGGCCAAATTTACTGACCCTCCTGGGATCCCCTTCCCAGCTGGGCAAAATCCTTTAGCCCTACCACCTTGCTGCAGGGCAGAAGCTCTGAGCTCCCCACCCCTGTCTGGTAGGTGGAGAATGGGGGGAAGCACAGCAGGCTCTGCGGGCTGCACTTTAACATAAAAGAGCCGACTGCAACTCATGAGCCACAGTTCGGCCCCCCCACTCCACTAGAGCTGTGTGATCTCTGACTGATACAGCTGTGCTGATAGACGCCTGTAGTGTACACAGTTACATGTCGCTGGTTTTGCTCAGGGTTGGCGGCTGTAGCTGAGTCCACCTTAGGAGCTCTTTGCTGCTTGTATAGCTATACCAGCAAAGTGTTCCTAGTATAGATCTGGCATAAGAGGACACCACCCTCTGTCTGTCTTTTTACTCAGTGAAAAGTGTTTCGTGGTTGATGGGCATGGACTCCACCAGCAGATTCCTATGGCTGTCCCATGGCCAAAGTCAGGAGCCTGTCTAGTTGCTCTGCTAGCCAAGATTTGAGGTTTGTCAGCATAAAGAAAGAGGACCCTAGGGTTTACCAGATTGGGTGAAAACAATGGTCCATCTAAACCAGCATCTTTCTTTTGCCTGTGGCCAATACCTGATGCTACTGGGAAAGGTGAAAACTTCCCATAATGCCCCTGGCTAATTGTACACAGCTGCAGGTGGGGAGAAAATTCCTTTTCTATTAACCCCGTCTCTGCTGGGTTTTCACTGATGGGTCTTGGCTCCTAGCTTAAAACAGTTAGAACCCTCTCCTTCAGGTTTTGGGGCCTTAGAAAGCAGTACGGCATCAGTGCCAGGCTGCTTAATGGCAGTTTCTGCCATCCCTTCAGAATATAAATGTTGCCTCCAAATGTTCAACAGCATGCCTAGTAAAGGAGCTTGCTCCAGGCACTGCACCTCCTCAGGCCAGCTATCCAGCTCCTCCCCATGTCTCAGCTATATTCATCTGGTGTTCTTTTGTGTTTGCAACTGCTTTCCAGGCAGCTGTGGTCATCTGTGGGAAGTTTTGAGGCCATTGCCTTGGCATTTTGGCGCACTGGTGCAGTTTTGGCAATTGCCTTGACATTCAGGCAGCACTATTCTTTGGCCTTTTCTGGGCTCCAATAGCAGTTTTTGTCTTTTTGTTGGTGTCTTTCAGCAGACTTGTGCCAACTAGTGTCATCCACCTCAATGTCTCTCTCAGTTTGATGATTGTTCTTCACTCAGTGTTCCAATAGTCCTGTTTTTCCTTTATTTTGAGTATGGTATTATTTTGGCAGGTGTCTTTTGGTGGCAAGTTTTTAGTCTTGGAAGAAATGCTTATGGTAGTTCTGTGCAGAGGCAGTGGTTCTTGGAGAGGAAGCTGTGGAAGCTGCATGAGAGTGCATGCTCTGCCTTGGTCTCTGACTGGAGTCAATTCTTGAGACAGAATTGCTCTCTGGGAGCCAGGCATTGGAGTTGGACTGAGATTCCTGAAAAAAGGGATTGCCTGCATCTCTGTTCCAGGCCTGGCATATGCAGGTAAATAAAATGAGTTATATTTAGAATATCCCCAGATTCCATATCATTCACTTCTCCACTAGAAAGCTATCTGCTACCACTGGGCAAAGAGGTGATATAGGTGTCTGCAGAGGGCCATTGGTGTCAGAAGAAGGGAAAACAGGATCCAAGGAGGAAGGAGGCTGCTCAGCAGCTCTATCCTCTGTCACTGAGAGGATCATGCTGGTATGGTCTGCCTCCAAATTTACTAGTAGCGCAGAGCTGTGGTATACATAATCAGCTATCCCCGAGCAGTGAAGAGGCATGAGGGTGCCGCCAAATGCTTGGAGGCATCCCAGAGTAACCCTGGAAGTCTGGCTTTCTGATGCACCCTGTCAAAGCCTGAACTCTAGACAGCTCTGCCTTGAGGTTTCTGGATTTCACTCTTCTGCATTCACTTGGTTGAACTGGGACGGGGATAAAGTTTCTGGGTATATTCTGGGCAACCTAGCTTGATTACTCCTGCTCTTGCAAAACTACCCTGAAGCCTACAATACTGACTTCAGGGCATCCTGTTGCTCTCTCTTGGCAGGTGTACGATCTCATGATGAATCAGAGTAGCTACTGCACCAAGGCCGAGGCTTGCACCCCAAGAGTTGGTGCTCCAAGTGCAGAAAACTCTAGTCTTGGTGCTGGTGTGTCTGGCGCGATAGCCATGGCAAAGGCAGTACTGGTATTTTCCAGAGCACTTGGGATGACCCCCATTGCATAGACAATTCCAGCTGCTTGTGTGGGGACAGGTTTGGGGGATCAAGGTGATGGGGGTGGCTATTTAGACTTGTATGAACTAGAAGACTGGTATAGATTCAAAGGCAAGGAGGGGACTAATGTGCTTGTCTGATCTGACCTGCGGCATAACACAGGCCAGAGAACCTCACCCAATCATTCCTGCATTGAGTCCAATAACTTCAGGCTCAGCTAGACCAGAACTTTTAGAAAGACCCTGAATCTTGATATAAAGACAGCAAATAATGGAGACTCTCCATCGTGCCTAGGTAAGTTGTCCCAATGGCTAATTATCCTTGCTGTTAGAAATTTGTGCCTTATTTACTATTTGAATTTGTCCAGCTTCAGCTTCTAGCCATTGAATCTTGTTCTGCCTCATCTGCAGGAAAGATGAAAGGGGCATCTGCTATCAGAAATTTTCTTCCCTTGTAAATATTTCAAGGCTGTGATAAAATCACTTCTTAACTTGGTTTTCAGTAAACTAAATAGATTGAGCTCCTTAAGTTTCTCCCTGTAAAGCAAGCGTTCCAAAACTTGACTGACTTTTATGGCTTTTCTTTGAATCCTCTTGTTTTTCAATGTCCTTTTAAAATGCAAATGCTATACTTGGACACTCTAATCCAGTAATGATCTCACCAGTGCCATATTGCTAAGTAATGCCACTCCTTCCTCCTGCTCTCCCTGTTTCTACATCTGTCAAAGGCTACTTTCCCCAGTTGCACCCTGGAAGTGGGGAAGGACATCTCGCTTTTCTCCTACATCCTTATCTCTTAACCTGGAATCCCCTTAGGGATGTCTCTTCATCTGTGCTTCTTAAAGAGTCCACTCCCTTCTGCTGGTACAGAGCAGGCCAAGTGAAAAGGAAATACTTCTGTGGCCCTCAGGAGACTGAGTCTTCCATAACCTTATGCCAGGAAAGGGAAGCAGTCATTCAGATCCCCAAAGGAAGTCTTGGCCCCTATCGCTAAACCCAGGTTTAGTCCCAGGGATTCCAACAAAAGCTGGTTTTCTTTTCTGCCTTCTTTCTCCAAGGGCTAGGCGAAACAGCACTCTCAAGCCATTCCTTCAGTGAGTAACCCAGGACCCCAGGCTGGGAGCCCTGCACTCCAGTTCTGCTTATTTTAGAGTGCACCCTCAACTGGGATGAACTCTTCCCTTTTAAGGGCCCACCAGTAGGCCTGACAATTCTCACAGGTTTGTCAAATTGGGGCTGGTTGTGACCAAAGGAGTTCTGTAATATCTTCATGCCTGGTGGGGGTGGGGAGTCATTTACATCACCACAGCATCCCAGAATGGCGTTCACCATCTCAGCTACAACATCGCAATGGGGGCTCATATTCAGTGGGTTATCTACAACAGTGGTTCCCAACCCATGGGCCAAAAGTGACTAAGGAACCTGGCGGAACACATTGCTGTGGGACAACAAGACTGATCGATACAGGCTCCTTGCTGCAGCCAAGGGAATGGGAGATCTGCATTCCCCTCCCCCTGGTTCTAGCAGGGCATATGCCAAAGTGCTCCGCTTGAGTCCATAGGTGCTGGGGTCCCTGCTGATCTCCTGTCCCCCTGGTTGCAGAAAGGAGCCAGGTGGAGCACATAGGGCTATAGGATGCATGTGGTTTCTCTGCTGCAGCCTGGGGGAGAGAGGTGGGGCCTGCTACTGCTGCTGGCAGAGACTGGTGGTCCTTCAGGGTTGTAAAAAATGATAGCTGTGGCCCTCAAGTAAAAAAGGTTGAGAACCACTGATCTACAAACATCCTTTGCAGTCTGTACTTTCCCAGATATAGTCCCCCATCCTAGAAGGGTGACCTACATTTTTGTTCTTGGATGTAGGCCCTTGTTTGGCTGTACCCAACTTATCAAGCGAACCAGATTGCTCTGTGACAGCGATCTTGTCTCCCATACCACTCCATCAACACCTTAATGTCTTCTGCAAACTTTATCAGCAATAATAATTGAGCTAAACTTATTGAAACAAAGGGAATTAACTCTGATATGTGATGCTGACCACACACCGCAGTTCCCTAATGCTGTTTGTGGCACGTAGGAAGGATCTGATGTGTTTGGGGGCTCGGCTCCCTTTATGAGTTGTGACATTGATTGTTGATGTCACTAAGATCAGGCAGCCTCAATGGATATGCTTTTGTGAGCCTGATGCCGGGGGCAGAGGTCATGATTTTACAACTGTAAAATCAGAGTTGACTCATGAAGAACAGTTACTGGTAAGTAACCTTTTACTTCTTTCCAGGTCATAGATAAAAATACTGAGTAGCACTGGGCTGAGAAGCAGGCCCTCACAACACATTCATTCACTGATGATTCTTCATTAACATTTTGAGATCTATCTGTTAGCCAGATTTTAATATATTTATTATGTTAATATTACTAGTGCCAATTTTTTAATCAGAATGTTGTGTTACTAAATCAAATGCCTTACAGAACTCAAGGGATGTTATGTCCACCCAATTACACTTATCAGTCAAACTTGTACTCACCTCAAAAAATGAGATTTTGTTTGACAAGCCTTATTATCTAAAATCATGGTGACTGGGCATTAATTATATTACCATCCTGTAATTCTTTATTTACCGAGTCACTTATCAGCTGTTCCATTATTTTGTCTGAGATCAAGTGTCCTGCTTGCCCTTTTTTTAAATATTGGCACAAGATAAGCTGTTTTCTATTCCTCCGGATATTTCCCATTATTTCAAGATTTACTAAAAATTAGCATCCATGATCCAGAGAGCTCTTTGACCAATTCTTTTAAAACTCCTGGGTGCAAGTTATCTGGACTTGTTGATTAAAATGTTGAACTTCAGTAGAAGTTGTTTAACGTCTTCCTTATTCTAGATACTTTGTTAGTCAAAGATGAGAAATTTCCAGCAGAGCCTGGATCTTGGGAATCTGAATCAGTATCTGGAAAAAGAAAAGTTGAAGATGGTTACTCTGGGAGCCATCGAATGTGCTAGAGAAAGTCAACTGCTTGAATGCCGTGAGTCTTGATGACATTTCTGTGCATAGAGAGAGATTCTCAAACATTGGGAGTATCTGGTCATAGGGAAACAGCATTAACTGCACATTTGGGCTGGCATCAGCACTGTGTTTTTTCATTAAATACTTTGTAGTTGTGGACTCCCAATCTCTGTGGGTAGGCCAAGGGTTCCCCTACTAAGGCAAGTCACTGATTAAGGACACTGCTCTGGATGGTGTCAAAGATCAGTGTGTATATCCCATGGGATTCTTGGGTCATTAAGGTTCTTGATGAAGTATCCTAAGTTCCAACTTGCACCTAAAGACAATTCAGGAGCCCTGTTAGATACATCTCAACTCAAAGCTTTTATTGCACAGGATGGAAGCCAACACCTCATTCGCCTGTAATTGTCACAATCACCAGGCCTTTTAAAAAAATCAGCGTTGCATTAGCTATCCTCTAGTCATCTGATAGAGAAGCTGATTTTAGAGATGTTATGTACTGTAGTTCTGCAATTTAAAATTTGAATTCTTTCAGAACTTTTGGGTGAACATCATCTGCTCCTGGTAATTTATTACTGTTTAATTTATCAGATTGTTCCAAAACTCCTCTAGTGACGCTTCAGTCTGGGACAGTGGCTCAGACTGGTCACCTAAAAAGAATATCTGGAGTGAAAGGATCTCCTGTGTATCCTCTGCCATGAAGATCGATTCAGAGAATTAATTTAGCTTCTCTGCAACTGCCTTGTGTTCTTTGAGTGCTCCTTTAGCAACTCAGTTGTCCAGTGGCCCCATGGATTATTTGGCAGGCTTCCTGCTTCCAACGTACTAAAATAAATATAATAAAATAAATTGCTGGTTAAGTGTTATTAGCTGTCACTAGCTAGTTACTCTTCAAATTCTTTCTTGGCCTTTCTTACTATATACTTTTACATTTGACTGACCAGAGTTTATGCTGCTTTCTATTTTCTTCAGTTGCATTTGACTTCCAATTTTTAAAGGATGCCTTTTTTGCCTCTAACTGCCCCTTTTATTCTGCTGTTTTAGTCATGGTAGCGTTTTTTTGGTCATCTTACTGGTTAGTTTGTTTGTTTGTTTTTTTTAATTTGGGCATACATTTAGTTTGAGCTTCCAGGATGTTTTAAATAGTCTCCATGCAGTTTGTAGACATTTCATTCTTGTGACTGTTCCTTTGAATTTCTTTTTAACTAGCTTCCTCGCTTTTGTGTAGTTCCTCTTTTTGAAGTTAAATGCTGCTGTGGTGGGTTTCTTTGGCATTTTTCCCTCTCACAAGGATGTTAAGTTTAGCTGCATTATGATTGCTATTACTGAGCAGTTCAGCTGTATTTGCCTATTGGACCAGATTCTGTGTTCCTCTTAGGACTGAGGGAAGGAGAATGTAATTGCAGACAGACCTGTGGTAGATCCTCATGCATGACCTATCAATCAGACAGGTGGATTAGATCTCCCCCCCCCCCCATATCTGCCTCAGGAATAGCAGACATCAACAAGGCTGATAGGTGGCCCTTTCCCCATACATTTACAAGGTATTGTTTTTTGGATTGGCCTACAGGAAGGAGTCCTGTTTCAGACTCATGTTCCAGGACATGTTTCCAAGATAGGGAAGGTCTCTTGGAGTCTGTGTACCTATGCTGGCTCAGCAGTCAAGGAGTTAGCAAAGCAACTGCCTGTATGCTCAGCCAGAGCTGTTTGGCAGCCCCACAACAGCTGTGAGGATAAAAAGGCTGCAAGGTAGGAGGTCAGGGTGGCTGCCAGAGACTGATGCCTGGCCTACATAACCAAGTGAGGGTGATGTAAGGCACCTTACAAACTTGCTAAGCATCTACAATGAATGTTGCTCCCACCGATGTGACTCGTCTGCTACGCTGACTTAACTCCACCTCCACGAGACACGTAGTGCATAGGTCAGTGTAGAGGCTGTGTTACTTGCGTTGACTTTGCTGGCCTTCGGGCAGTGTCCCACAATGCTGCACCTGTGATCGCTCTGGTCACTGTTTTGAACTCTGCTGCCAGGTACGCAGGTACGTGCCCCTCCTCTTTTGAAGCCCCATGAATTTGTGAAATTCCATTTAGTTTGCTCAGCGTGGAGAGCTAACCTAGCAACTGACCATGCCAGCTCCACGCTGCAGGCACGTTCCTGCCTGGAACACAGGAAGTGGTGGATCTCTTGAGTCTGTGGAGAGAAGAGGCTGTGCAGATTGGTGGAGAAGGGATACAAGAGGGACCTGCAGCAGTGCCACATGAAAATCAAGGAGCTGTGGCAGACGTACCAGAAGGCAAGGAAGGCTCACAGTTGCTCTGGTGTGGAGCCACAGCTGTGCCACTTTTACGAAGAGCTACATGCCATTCTCTGCAAAGACCCCCACCGTCACTGCCAGGAGCCCCATGAATACTGGGAGAGCTGGTGTCACAGTGGGGAGGAGGTGCTGGATAAAGGAAGAGGAGGAGTATGGGGAAAAGGCAACATGGGGATTCAGTGGCCTTGCAAGCCAGGACTTTTTTCTGACGCCAGAGCAGTCGAGCCAGTCCCTACCGTGCAGCACTGGCAAGCCTGATGCCAGGGAAGGACCCTCCGGTAAGTGTGCCGTTTGCTTTGATATTGCAGGGACACATCTGTTTTTCTTCCCTTGTACTTATGCTAGAAGATAGAGTGACTCTACCTCTATTGATTATTTCACTACCTGCTTCTCATTCCCCTGTGCAGTAGGGGGCCCTGCAGAACAGTTTATGTGCACAGGGATGTCCTGTGAATTCTTCATGGAGATCTCCAGGAAACTTTCCTGGAGATAGTCTGCAATCCTCTACTGAAGGTTTCTGTGGAGGACTGCCTTATTTCTTCCATTGTGGTAGGACACTTTCCCATGCCATTCAATAACTACTTCAGCAGTCACCATTGCAGCACATGAGCTAGTAGTATATGGGGTTTGCAGCTGGACACGTGCAGGATCTAGTCCCTTCCAGTGTCTGTATCCCTCAGGAGTGAGAGATCAGCTAAAATCCACTGCCTGTGGAAAATGGTGCCAGTATTCAGTTCAACTGCCCTATCCACATATACCTGTGAGCTATATCCCCCTCACCTCTTATTGTCCCAACTCGCCCCTGGTCCATATCTTGGGTGTGACTGCCACCGTGCGATATGAATCCCAAGGAGAAGTGAGAATGTAGTGCTTGTAACTTGTGTAGGTCAAGAGAGTGAATTCAGCAGACCAAGTTTCCATTTATCTTGTGAATACACTCACTCTGTGCTTTGTATCTTTTACAGCTGGAAATGTGGCCTTGAAGCTCTCTCCATCCACACCAGTGGAACGGCTCAGTCAGATGAGGAGCAGGAAGAGGACGTGGGATGACATGTTCCAAGAGACCCTGCAAATCTCTCGTGCTTTGGTATGGAGCAGAGGGCTTGGAGGATCCCCCTCACAGACACAATGGACAGGGATAGAGTGGAGAGGTGAAAAGCACAGGAAAAGGAAAGAGACAAGAAGCAGGATATGCTAGCACTTCTCAAGCAGCAAGTGACATGCTGGAGACTTTTGCTGACATTCAGGTTCAATAGACCTGTGCTTAACTCCCTCTACCGTCCATAGAGAACTGCATTCCAGGACCTCTCTACCACTCCTCTCCCTCCCACTTCCCCCCCCATTCCATGTGGCATCCAGGACTGCTGCACAACCCCTACCATTCCACCCCAAGGGAGAGTACAGACAACCCCAGCCACTCTTACACTGTCCTGTAAGAGGAACGGTGTGCATGTGAGTGTGTGTATGGGGGGGGACATATGACTGTTCTTCCCCTTCAAAGATTCTTTGCCCTGTTTTTATAAAAATTAATTCAGTTATAAATATGTCTGTTTGCATGTGTTTGGAATAAAAGTCTATTTATGGAAACTTAATTCATCTTTATTGGTTCACAACATATGCTGGCTAGGGCTCACATCATTCACAGGTAATAGCAAGAGGTGCATTTGCAATGTTATATTACTGCACACACAGCACTTATTACAAGGTCCATACCAGGATGCAAAAAAAAAAAAAAATCAATGGCAGGCAGAGCACCCTAGAACAGCACACATTACTGGGGCTCACTAGAAAAATGGTCTTCCAAAGCCTCCCTGATCTCTTTTTACAGCTCTGGTATTTGGCTGCTCAAAATCAGCATATAGCATTCCACCTCTGCTTTCACCCCAATGAAAACTTCACCCCCTTTGCTTCACAGATACTAGGAAGCACACAGCAGGCAGCTATAACCATTGAGCTATTTTCATTGAGAGCTATAATCTTGTTAGTAGACAGCGCCAGCGGCCTTTCAGATGGCCAAAGGCACATTCAGCTGTCATTCTGCACCTGCTGAGCCTGTACCTGATGTTCTCCTTGCTGCTGTGATGGTGGTGGAGGCTGGTGTAAGGCTTCATGAGCCACAAGAGTAAGGGGTAGGCTGGGTCTTCCAGGATCACTATCGGCATTCCAACATCCCCAATGGTAATCCTCTGGGCTGGAAAGAAAGTCCCTGCTTGCAGCTTTCTGAACAGGCTGCCTTCTTAAAGATGCATGTGTTATACCCCTTCCCTGACCATCCTTCATTGATGTCAGTAAAACATCCCTGGTGATCCACCAGCACTAGTAATACGATAGAAAAATAGCCCTTTCTGTTGATGTGGTCTGGTACCAAAATAGGAATATGCATGCCATCTATCGCCCCACTGCAGTTCAGGAACCTCACTGCTGCAAAACCATCCACTATGTCCTGCACATTGCCCAGCATCACAGTCCAGCATAACAGGACGCGATTAATGGCCCTGCACACTTGCATTACAGATACCCCTGTGGTGGATTCCTGACAGATCGGTAGCAATCTGGAATTTCAAGCTTTCACACAGTGATCACTCGCTTCTCCACTGTCCATGCAGCTCTCATTTTGATGTCACTGTGCCAGAGGGATGGAGCAAGCACCGCATCACTTCCAGGAATGTGGTCTTTTGCATCTGAAAGTTCTGCAGTCACTGCTCATCATCTCCTACCTGCGTAATGATGCAGTCCCACCAGTTATTGCTTGTTTCACAGGTCCAGAACCAGCACTCCACTGTCTGCAGCTGCCAACATGAATGCCAACAGCTTTGAATTATTTCTTTTTATGTCCCACAGCAAGCTACTCTCCAAGGACTTGTCCTGTCCCTCAGGTTGCTCTGCAAGTACTGCAGGATCAGGCACGTTGTGCTCACAATGCTCATCACAATAGAGCTGTGCAGGGTTCACGCTTCTCATAGACACGGCGGTTGTGCGGGTTTGCGGGCCTTTTGCAAAGAAGCACGGAACATGGTCTGCAGATAAAATTATGGGATGGAGAAAACTGCATCATGAGATGTTGAAACCATGTTCCCAGTCACCCCTGCTTTATTCATTTGCCCCATGAGGCATTCAAACCCTTTCTAAAACACCCTGAGCTAGATGGGGGCAAGTGTTGCAGTAGGTTAACTACCCACGGTGCACTGCTTTCCGCATTGCTAGCAGTGAGGATGGACAGCGCCAACACAAGGAGTGTAGTGTGGATATACAAAAGTAATCTATTGGAGCAGCTGTATGTTGATGTAACTTATGATCGACTTAATTTGTAGTGTAGACTTGCCCTTAGGGACTGCAGGGAGCGAATCCTTCCAGGCTGGTGAAAATCTGCCCAACCAACCAACTGAGCAGAGGGGGGAGCAGGACAAAGAAGCCGGGGAAGACTGCAGAGGTAGAAAGTAGCTCAAACAACAGCAAGGGACTGAGGAGGCCTTGTTCTTTGCATGCTTGCTCATGTCAATTCCAATTAGATGCATGCACATATCATGAACAGTCGCCAGAAGGTTTTTCCATCAGTGGTAACTATATGGTTGGTTCTGAAGCCCCCTGGAATCACACCTTCATGGCACCCTATATAGGGCTCTGCTGACCACCCCCCTTCTCTTCTTTCTTACTGCCTGTGATGGTCACCAAGGAAGGACTCTAGTTCTCGAGGCTCTCGACACCTCAAGGGATCACCAGCACTGAAGACCTCATCAAAGTACTCTGCACTACTCTCCCTATTCTTAAGAAGAAACCGAGGAAGACAGACAGGGATTGCTCTCCATACCAGACCATCGGGGTATATGAGCGCTCGTGGAGTGTGATGCAAGCTGGGCCACTCGCACACCGGTGCCATTGGTGCAGCACCATCCACTCTGGACCCAGAGAGGGCTACATTGAGTCTGGTGCTGCTGAGCTTCCCGACCAGGGAGAACCGGAGGAGGACTTACAGTTGTCCTCCACTCCAGAGACTTTCAGGTTGGCCAGGGAGCTCACTGAAAGCACTGTGCCTCCACCACTGCCACAAACCTGCAGCAGGGCAACAGAGGTAGAAGCGCCAGCACTGAAACAGCGGGTCGTGCCTTCAAAAGGGAAGGCGGTGATGATGTCCCACAAGCCATCGCTCCAGCATTGCTCACTGGCACCGAGGGACGTGGCCCCTCCTCACTCCCCTAGGAGCAAACACTCGGAATCTGACTCTGAGGCGGAGTCCTGCACCTCGCAAAGCAGTTGGCAGCGGGATAGAGGGGGGTACTGAAGCCTAGAGATGGCTCACCCTTTCCCCATGCCATGGGCCCCACAATGACAGGTCCCAACTCTGTGGCCATTTTGGGCCCCAGGGGCCTTTTACCAAGCCCAGGTTGGTTGCAGTCCCTGGTGTCAGGGAGCAGGTACCACCAGACCCGATCAGAGACCCTTTCATATTGTGAAGCTGACACCGGCACTGAGTACGACCTGGAACTCAGACATAACACTGCATACGGCATCGCTATGGGCACCGAGCCCATTGCTTGCACACCGAGGTGGAATTAGAACACCTAGTACTGTAAGATCCACAAGGCGCAGAGGGACAGGAAACCGTCCTGTTAAGAGAATCATCATCCTCATCTCCTGACAAGTCAGCAGAGGATGGCAGAGCCTATCAGGACCACCTCTGTAGGGTTGCCCAAAACCTGGGAATCCAGGTTGAGGAAATCTCTGAAGGAATGGTGGACCCGATGGCAGATATTCTTTCTCCATCAGATCCAGCAGTGTTGCCTTGCCCCTGTTTAAGACAACTGATAAGAACACAAAGGCGCTGAGGCAAACCCCTGCCTCTATTCTCCCAACCGCCAAGAAGGTCGAGCGAAAATACTTTGTTCCCTCAAAAAATTAGGAGTACTTTTATACTCGCCCCCCTCCCAGGTCTCTGATGGTTGCGGTAGTGAACAAGAGGGATAGACGGGAACCAAAGCCATACACCAAAAGCCAAGGAGGCAAAGAAGATGGACCTCTTTGTCAGGAATGTGTATTCCACCGGGGGCCTGCAACTCCAAGTAGCAAACGAGCAGGTGGTGTTAAGTAAAAACTTGTTTAACACCTAGGAGTCCATGACGAAGTTTGCAGACTCTATTCTGCCTGACTCTAAAAAAGAATTCTTGGCCCTGGTAGACGAGGGTAAAGCAACAGCGAAGGCTTTGCTGCAAGGGGCACTGGACGCAGCTGATGCAGCAATCCATATACAGATCTCGGGGGCCCCCCCGGTGAGCAGACTATGCGGGACCTCCCTTTTGAGGGTCAGTCTTTATTTTCGGATCAGACTGACTCCGAAATGTCACAATTTAAAAGACTCAAGGGCCACCCTCAAGTCCCTAGGTCTACATACAGCAGCTCTCCAGAGAAGGCACTTTAGGCCTCAGATGCTCCCACCTTTCTACCAGCCCCAGCAAAGACAGGACTTTTTGAGACCTTATCACACCTCATTCAGCCATGGTGCAGGCTCAAGGAAACAACAACCAGAGCCAAAACATAACTTTTGAGAGTGCTGCCAGGGCTGGCTTATCAACCCAGATTCTGGATCATCCATCTCTACTATTTTCAAACCCCTTATCCCACTTCTACCAGACATGGGTCTAGATTACAACAAACTGTTGGGTACTACAAATAGACTCATAGACTCATAGGTCAGAAGGGACCAATATGATCATCTAGTCTGACCTCCCGCACAAGGCAGGCCACAAAACCCTACCCATACACATTTATAACAACCCCGAACCCATGACTGAGTTATTGAAATCCTCAAAAGTGAGATTTGAAGACCTCAAGCTGCAGGGAATCCACCAGCAAGCGACCCATGCCCCATGCTGCAGAGGAAGGCGAAAAACCTCCATGGCCCCTGCCAATCCGCCCCGGAGGAAAATTCCTTCCTGACCCCAAATATGGCGATCAGCTAAACCCTGAGCATGTGGGCAAGACTCACCAGCCAGCACCCAAAAAAGATTTCTCTGCAGTAACTCAGTTCCCATCCCATCCAGCATTCCCACAGACCATTGAGCAGACTTATCTGCCAATAATCCAAAATCAATTGCTCAAATTAAACTATCCCATCATAACATCCCCTCCATATACTTATCAAGCTTAGTCTTAAAGCCAGATAAGTCATTTGCCCCCACTACTTCCCTCGGAAGGCTATTCCAGAACTTCACTCCCCTAATGGTCAGAAACCTTCGTCTAATTTCTAGTCTAAATTTCCTAATATCCAATTTGTACCCATTCGTCCTCGTGCCTATATTAGTACTAAACTTAAACAATTCCTCTCCCTCCCTAACGTTAATCCCCCTGATATATTTATATAGAGCAAGCATATCCCCCCGGAGCCTTCTTTTGGCCAGGCTAAACAAGCCAAGCTCTTTGAGTCTCCTTTCATAAGGCAGATTTTCCATTCCTCGGATCATCCTAGTAGCCCGTCTCTGAACCTGTTCCAGTTTGAATTCATCCTTCTTAAACATGGGACACCAAAACTGCACACAATATTCCAGGTGGGGTCTCACCAGCGCCGTATATAACGGCACTAACACCTCCTTCTCCTTGCTGGAAATACCTCGCCTGATGCATCCTAAAACCGCATTTGCTTTTTTAACAGCCATATCACATTGGCGGCTCATAGTCATCCTGTTATCAACCAATACCCCAAGGTCCTTCTCCTCCTCCGACGTTTCCAACTGATGCATCCCCAACGTATATGTAAAATTCTTATTATTAATCCCTAAGTGCATGACCTTGCACTTTTCACTATTATATTTCATCCGATTACTATTGCTCCAGTGTACAAGGTGGTCCAGATCTTCCTGAATAGCATCCCGGTCCTTCTCCGTGTTAGCAATACCCCCCAGCTTCGTGTCATCCGCAAATTTTATTAACACATTCTCGCTCTTTGTGCCAAGATCAGTTATAAAAAGGTTAAATAAGGTCGGTCCAAGAACCGATCCTTGAGGGACTCCGCTAGTAACCTCCTTCCAGCCTGACAGTTCACCCTTCAGCACGACCCGCTGGAGTCTCCCCTTTAACCAGTTCCTTATCCACCTTACAACTTTCACATTCATCCCCATCTTTTCCAATTTAACTAACAGTTCCCCATGCGGAACCGTGTCAAACGCCTTACTGAAGTCGAGGTAAATTAGATCTACCGCATTGCCTTTGTCTAAGTAATCCGTCACCTTCTCAAAGAAGGAGATCAGGTTGGTTTGGCACGATCTACCTTTAGTAAATCCATGTTGCATTTTGTCCCAATTACCATTGACCTCCATGTCCTTAACTACTTTCTCCCTTAACATTTTTTCCAAGACCTTACACACGACAGACGTCAAGCTAACAGGCCTATAATTACCCGGATCACTTTTATTCCCTTTCTTAAAAATAGGAACTACGTTAGCAATTCTCCAGTCGTACGGCACAACCCCCGAGTTTACCGATTGCTTAAAAATTCTCGCTAACGGGCTCGCAATTTCACGCGCCAGCTCCTTTAATATCCTCGGGTGGAGATTGTCCGGTCCCTCCGATTTTGTCCCATCAAGCTGTTCAAGTTTGGCCTCTACTTCAGATACGGTAATATCCACCACCACATCCAGATTCCCGTTCATCATCCCTCCATCATCCCTAAATTCCTCACTAGTCTTATTAAAGACCGAGGCAAAGTACTTATTTAGATATTGGGCCATGCCCAGGTTATCCTTAACCTCCGTTCCATCTATCCAACTCAGATGTCTCCCTCCTATTCCCCACCCTCACTGTCCCTTTACAGGGACCTCTCTCATGAGCAACTTCTAATTCAAGAAGTGCAGCAGCTCTGAAAAGTGGGAGCGGTGGAAGAGGTTTCTCAAGCGCTGAGGGGAAAGGGTTTCTACTCATGGTATTTCCTAATCTTGAAAGCCAAGGGTGGTCTCAGACCGATTCTAGACCTGAGAAACCTCAACACATACATGAAGAAGCTAAGATTCCAAATGGTTTCCCTCATGTCAATCATTCTCTCTCTGGATCCAAAAGATTGGTACACCGCCCTGGATCTAAAAGATGCATATTTCCACATGTCGATCATCCCAAGACACAGGAGATTCCTTCATTTCATGGTCAACCAATATCATTACCAGTTCACAATATTGCCGTTCACTCTCTTGGCAGCCCCTAGAGTCTTCACAAAATGCGTGGCCGTGGTGGTTGCATTCTTAAGGAGACAGAAAATACAGGTCTACCCATACTTAGATGATTGGTTGATCAAAGTCCGATCCAGAGATCAGGAGGAATCAGACATAGGGTTCATAAAGCTGACATTTGCTGGGCTGGGGCTTCTAATCAGTGTACAAAAGTCAGTACTGACTCCAACACAGAGAATAGAATTTATAGGGGCAATCCTGGACTCGAACCACTCCAGGGCCTTCCTTCCAGCGTCATGGTTCTGAACCATATGCCCTATCCTAGAAAAATGGAAACAATGCCCCATGATCACTGTCAGAAACTGCCTGAGACTGTTGGGCCACTTAGGAGCTTGTATTTATGTTGTTCGCCATGCCAGATTACGCCTCAGACCTCTGCAGGCATCGCTCGCCTCAGTCTTCCAACCATCCTGGGATTGCAGAGACAAAGTAATATCAATTAGCGTTGGAAATGCTCCACTGGTGGCTAGACCAGCATTCGGTCCGTGCAGGAGTCACATTTTCAGGCCTTTCTCCCGTCCTGACCCTAGTGATGACCCTAGATACAGGTTGGGGAGCTCATCTTGACCACATAAGGACCCCAGGTCTGTGATTACAAGATCTGGCTACCAGAATCAATGTAAGGGAGCTCAGAGTGGTGCGTCTGGCCTGTCACGTCTTTCATGCTCATCTGAAAGGCAAATGTGTTGCGGTAAGAACAGACAACCCAATAACAATGTTCTATATAAACGGATAGGTTGGTGCTGACGCCTCTCTCCTGTGTCAGGAAGCCCTCAATCTCTGGCACTTCCACATAGCTCATGAGATTCACATAGAAGCCTCATACTTACTGGGATCTCAGAACATGCTGGTGGACTACTTCAGCAGGTCAATATGCACCCACGAATGGTCTCTCTGCCCAGATGTGGCAAACAATATCTTCCAGAGGTGGGGCATTCTCCATATAGATCTATTTGTGATGGAATTCAAAAGGAAGTGCACACAGATCTTCTCTTTCCAATCTCAGCCCAGGATTGCTTTTCTCATCCCGTGGACGTGACATCTGCTCTAGGCATTTCCCCCGATACCCTTGGTCCACAAGATTCTTCTAAAGGTCAGGAGAGACAAATCTTCAATGATCTTAGTAGCCCCAGGTTGGCCATGCCAAAACTTGTATACAATGCTTCTTGAACTGTCAGTGGAGACCCTTATCAGCCTTCCACTAGTGCTGGACCTGATAACTCAGGATCACAGCCACCTCCATCACTCAAATTTACAGTCCCCACATCTTATAGTGGCTAAACCCGCAGGGGCTGGAATGTTCAGAACAAGTCGAAGAGATCCTCCTGGGAAGTAGAGAACCTTTTCTACTTCACTAAGTATGTAACCATAGTGGAGGGTTTTCTGTCTGATCCACGCAGAAAGGCATCTCTCCAGAGAGGGCATCCATACCTCTTTTTTTGGACTACTTCTTACACCTTAAACGTCAAGGTCTTTCAATATCCTAAGATAAGGTGCACCTGGCTGCAATTTCTGCTTTTCATCCATGTGTGGCTGGCCACTCAGTCTTTGCAAATCACACAGTAGGTCACTTCCTCAAGGGCCTTGGCAGACTGTTTCCTCAAACATGCCATCTGGTTCCCCAACAGGACCTTAACTTGGTTCTGTCAGCGCTCATGAAACCACCATTGGAGCCATTAGCAGCATGCTCCCTTGTATACATTTCTTGGAAGATAGCCTTCCTAGTGGCCATCATGTTGGCCAGAAGAGTCTCAGAACTCAAGGTCTTGACTTCAGAGCCTCCTTATGCAGTTTTTTTCAAAGACAAGGTTAATCTGCATCCACATCCAGCCTTCCTTCCGACAGTAGCTTCAGAGTTCCATTCAAACCAAGACATTTTTCTCTTGTTGTTTTTATCCTAAACCGCATACCAACAGCTGGGAACAGAGGCTCCACTCCCTGGATGTCCGGAGGGCATTAGCATTCTATGTTGAGAGGAAGAAACCATTTAGGAAGCCATATCAGGTCTTTCTCGCAGTACAGACAGAATGAAGTACTTCCTGGTCTCCTCGTAAAGGATCTCGTCATGGATTACGTCATGTATCAAGGCCTGTTTATGACCTGGTGAAAGTACTGGCTCTGACAGCCCACTCCACAAGAGCCCACGTGACCTTGGCAGCTTTCCTAGCACAAGTCCCAATTCAGCTGTCTTCTGTAGGGCAGCAACGTGGTCATCCAGCCACACCTTTACAGTGCACTACGCTATCACTCAGCAGGCCAGAGATGACACAGCAGTTGGTAGAGCAGTACTACAATCTGTTACCTGCTGAACTCTGACCCGATCTCCTAAGGAGCTGCTTGGGTGTCTCCTAATTGGTATTGATATGAGCAAGCACTCAAAGAAGAAAAGGACGGTTACTGACCTTTGTAACTGTTGTTCTTTGAGATGTGTAGCTCATGTCCACTCCAAGACCCACCCACCTACCGCTCTGTCGGAGTCTGCCGGCAAGAAGGAACTGAAGAGGCGGGGGGGTCGGCAGAGCCCTATATAGGGCACCATGAAGGCACGACTCCAGGAGGCTACAGAGCCAACCCTACAGGTACCACTGGGGGAAAAATCTTCTGGCAACTGTGCACAAGGTGTGCACACACCTAATTGCAATTGATATGTGCAGCACCTCTCGAACAACAGTTACAAAGGTCAGTAACTCTTTTTCTGCAAAAACAAGGAGAGTCTGTAGCACCTTAAAGACTAACAAATATCTGTGGGCATAAGCGTTCATGGGCTGCAACCCACTTCATCAGATGCATGAAAAAGAAATTTCACTGTCTTTTTCCAGCTGTCCCAAACAAGGGCCCTGAGTTGGAACCCAGTGGGGCAGGCAAGCCTGGGTTCCCCTACTTACCCTAGCTGAAGGCTTCCGAGAGAAGGCGCTCCTTAGCACTGAAGAAGTAGGGCTGATTAGCCCCTACTGAAGCCATGGAACTTCTGCTTCCCCCTATCCTAGAAGGGACTAGAGACTGTCGAGGACCTGGCCAGGAGGAGGTGATCCTTGACACAGACTTTGCAAAAGCAGAGTTTGGTGTGATGGCATGGGGAGGACAAAGCCAGGCCGGTATAGCTCCCTGCCCCACTGACAGGGGATACTTGAAGGCCTTTATTAGGGGAGATCAAACTCTTCCAGCACCAAATGAAGTTTTGTATTATTTTCAGCTGGCCAGTCTCGTTTGTGTGTTTGGCCTCCCTGGGTTCATTCTGCAGGCATGTGCATTGCACTTAATAGTGGGTTTCAGAGCGTCTTAATCCTCTGCTGTGTACATCAAATTGAACCCCTCCCTGTTCATTTGGCTGGTGATGACTTTATTGCTGATGTACTAACTTCTTGCCCTCTAGAAGTGGGAAGCCGGGTAGAGGGCCTCGTTAGAAAAGAAGAAATTTATTTAACTTGTTCTGCTTCTTGGAAGATATCCTCTTTGGAGGATTCTCACCTTCCCTAAGTCTCTGGACTTTTTCTTCTTTGAGGGACTTTTTTCTTGCACTCTGTTCTTTCTTTTCCTTTCTCTGAGGCATATCTTAGATTTTATGTTCTTGAACTGGCTGAGCGTAGTGATCTTGGGCTGCTCCAGGAACTGCCTGGAGCAGCCCAAGGCTGGCATTTATATTTGGCAGGAGGTAGCATGTGAAAGTAGTAGGGGCCTGGCTCCCTGTTACTAGTGACCTCATGGGACAAGCAGCCTTAAAGGCAAAGGGAGCTATGCCAGGCTCATGCTGAGGACATAGGGCTGTGTGAGGATCCCCTCAGATGATGTCTCCAAAGAAGTAGAATCCCAGGGGAGTAATTTTCCCTTCCTGATGGCAAAAGGACTCAACTGCCACCCTGAGCAGGGTATTTGGCTATTCTTATTTTATTGCCTAACTTAAAATGTTTGTATCATCCAGCTGCAGAATCTGACTCTTATCTCCTTCTGAAGAAGGCGCCCCAGGTCTGTTGCTGCTCTCTCCACGTATATCCTGCATGTTGGTTCTAAATAAACTGCTTTTTGAGAGATGCTTGGCTTTTCTGCTATGGGCAGGAAGGGGAGAAGGAATTGATTGTGTCTTGCTGTGCCCTTTGTCATCTTGCACTGAAAACTTGTTTAAAAGAGAGCTATTTGGGGGTTTCATGTTTGTTGCACCCTATTTATATTCTATGCTGGACGGTGTAGGTTTGTGGTAGTAGTGAAGTATGCTAGCTAGAGAGGTGTCAGCTGCTTGATGGAGGTCACTTTCTCTTCATAGTAAAATACTCTTTGGCCAGATGAAGTTCACATGGGCTCCATTCACTCCAGCTGTGGGGATGCGGCAGTGGCTTCTACGCCGCTGACTAATGTGACCAGTCCCAGCTCCTAAAGAGAGGATGGTGGAATGAACAATGTAATAATTCCCTCCTTGTAGCTGATAGAGTGATGGGGAGCAACCAGCAAACAGTGCTATGGTGCAAGGTGAGAGGTTTCTGTTGCTGGTCACAGGAAACTTAGAGCCGCAGGGGCAAGAGACTCAAAGGTACTGTGGATGAGACCAAGCTGAGGGTCTCCAAACTATACCTGTACTGTGTTTGCTCTTCTTTGGTCCAGTCTAGTTCAGGAATCTCAAATGATGGAGCTTCTGCAGGTTCCCTTGAAAAGAGACTGGAAAAAGTAGGGATCATTTACGTTTAAAGAAGGAACACGATCAAGGTCTATAAAATAATGACTGGTTGAGGGATGGTAGATCAGGAACTCCTGTTTTCCCTGACTCATAACAGAAGAACAAAGGGATTTTTAATATCATTAAAAGGTGGCAAATTCAAAACTGATCAAAGGAAATCTGTTCCCTGCAACCTGTAATTAGACAGCAGGACTTGCTGCCACAGGATGTGACTGAGGCCAAAACAAAGCGTTTGAGAAGCGAGTGGCCATTTCCAGGGTTGAGACTGTTCTGAGTTAGAATAGTGATTGGTGGCAAACATTGGGCGGCACATTAAACCTCCCGCGTCACAGCTTGAACCAATCTCTAACATTTCAGGATTCATGGAAGCACATCTGCTATTGTGGAGTTCTTGCTGCTTCTTCTGAAGTGTCTAGTTCTGGCCTCTGTCAGAAAAGATGCTGCACTAGGTAGACCACAGATCTGATCCAGCCAGGCAGTTCCAATGATCCCTCTCCCTCCTTGGTTTTTACACCTGTTGTATATTTGGTGGTGGTTGTCCTTGTTTAGCGAAGGTGATACATATTTCACTCTCTGTTTCTCCTTATAATACAGTTCATTTAGCCCTTGATCATGTTTGGGCTCTTCTTTGACTTCAACTTTCCATCTCTCTTGTAACAAGGAGCCCAGAAGTGACCTAATTTCAGCAATGGTAGCACAGACTGGTGCATTCTTGCTGCTTTGCTTTCTCCCTACCACAGTTTCAGGGTAATTTCCCCAGATTTTCCGGTTTGCTGTCAGTGGTTTTTAGCTTCCTAGGGCTCTTTGGGTTATTTCTCTCTTCACCCATAATCTCCCCCAAAGGTTTTCTTCTGCAGAAACCGAGCGCTCCCCACTCCTGCACTTACACTCTTGGGATCCCAGGGATGTGTCCTTGTCTCTCTCTGGTTTTTGAGGAGCTCTTGGGGATAGTCTGTCTCCATGGTGTGGGCTACATTGTTTTCAGGAGGTTCCTATTGTGTGTGTAGTGTGGGGCGGCTCCTGGTGGTGAGATGGACTGGCTGGGAGAAAAGGCACTTTAAACGTGTGGGCAGCTGTGTGAGACCTGCCCTGCCCTGTCCCTGCTGAAGGGGCGGTGGGGCACCAGTCCATTACTGCATTACAGATTGCTGAGCAGCTATGCAGTCAGTCCTCTAACCCGAAACACAGCCCCGCCCAGTATTGCATTGTGCTGCTCGGCTGTAAACACCCTCACCCACCCCGCTCGCTGCATGCTGGCCGTGCTGGAGTGTAGCTATGTGGTGGTAAATTTCCAGGCAGACTGGAAGCTCAAGGAAGCTTTTTGGCTCCAGAAGTTTGTAAGTCCCTGTTATACTGTGAGAAGTAGAGGTGGGTCACTTGTATCCTGGGCTGGTCTTGAATCCCACCGGACCTCATTTTCTCCTGGTATGGTCTGGAAGAGTGTGTGATGCTGTGTTCATACACGGTATAACAGTGACTTTCTGTCACTTACAAGTGTCTTTCTCATTCCCAGTTATCTGCTGCTTCTAAATGGATTCCAGTGAATTTTCTGGATCTTTGGACCCACTTTCTCTGCCTGACAAGCCACTGATTGGTGATCTCCCTGCAGACGTGGAATTTGGAGAAGATCTTCTGGGCTCCCAGACAGCATCTACACACCAAGCTGCAGTTCTTCAGACCCCGGAGATGGAATGGGATCAGACCAAGCAAGTGGCTGCAGATGGGGACTTAGACCTTTTGGTGAAAGCAGACAGTTTGGCTGATCTAAGTAAATCAAACAACCTTGATCTGAATAAAGCCAGTGTCTTGGATGTTCTGGAGAAACCTGGTGTCTTAGACTTGGATGAAGCCACTGACTTGATGGTTATAGACAAACCAGGGGATTTGGAGGGTCTGTACAAGGCACATTCTTCCCAGGACATAGCAGCAGATGGGCATGGGGACTCTGTGCTGGCTAGGGAAGACCTTGTGCCAGAAGCTTGGAAAGAAGGGGAAGATGAACCAAAATATGAGTCGGGGGACCTAAAACATGATTGTGCTGCTGGCACTACTGCACTCTGTGATGGTAACACCCGGGAGTCTCCCCTGCAGTCCATCCCTGACACAGGGGGGCTGAGCGGCACACCACCCACAGAGGAATTTCCAGCACAGCTCTCAAGTCTGCCAATGGTTCCACCGCAGCCAAGTCTTAAGCAAGCAAAGAAAACAAGGTTAAAGGCACCACGGAAAAGCTCCCCTGTGCAAAAAGAGGAGCTGGCAGCAGAAGAGGGGATAGAACAGAGCCCTGCCCTGCCCCCTGAGCACACTGATGAAAGCCAGGCTGAAGATGGGGATGATGATGGTAGTAATGCCTTTGGACAAGAGAGCAGCATCCCGAAAGCCCAGGAGGCCATACGTGCATCATCCCCAGGTGGGTCCTTCCAATGCCAGGGGCAAAGTCTCTCTTGCATGATGAGTGGCAGGCAGCCTCTGCTCCAGGACACGAGTCTGCTCCGCTGTAGTCTTACCCAGGGTCTCCTCTGTATGTGAATCAGCGTTGCCTGCTAGTTTGAGGGGGGGATGGGGGAGTGTTGGCTCAATAGGAGGGATTAATTGCTTAGGCAGTCAGGGCCCTCAGTGCAAATGAGCACTCTCGTTGGCTGCTATAGCTTGAAGTTTGCCCTTCCATTCTCCTATTGGCTACTAGTCCCCCACCCCAAGAACTAGATTCAGCCCCGATTGGTGCTTGTGTTTGGTTGCTGATGTCCGAGGCTACCCTGTGCTCTTTCTTTCGTTGGCATTGGGGGCTGAGCAGTGAGGGCAGGGAATGTCTCCATTTGGCAGGCCCCTGCACAGCTCTCCATTCCAGGCTGAGGACGGGAGGGAGGGATGCCTGGACCTACCCACTCTTCCCACCCTGATTCTGGTCTGTGTTTACAAGGAGGGTTTGGCCGCCAGGTTGTCAGACTGGCTCTGAAAATGTAGATGTGACAGCTGCAGCTGCCCAGGGTCTCTGCCCTGCTTTGCGTACAAGCCGCGTATAGATCCCACCTTGGTGTGTGGTTCTTCGGCCGTGTGGCTCGGTGGGATTCAAGCCCTACTGGGCATGTGTAAGCCAGGGCACAGGCTGGGCATGTTACCTGAGATTTCTAGCCCCTCTTATTCATGTAGCGGGGGCTCTCTCTGCACAGGAAGGTTTCCCACTGCTGTAGCGGGTATTGGGTTCAGGTGTCCTCTGTATTTCCCTTGCAGGAGAAGGCCTGGCCGGGAAGGAAAGTGAACAGCCAACTGAAAAGGTGAGGAGAGTTCAGCCAAGTGCCTGTGTCCGCGGGAGTACTTGAGGGCCAGCCATCCGTGGCTCCGAGAGCGTGGCAGGGAGTGTGCATGTCTCCTGTGGCATACACTGCCTCTGTGCTGTGCAGGTGGTTTCAGTCTTAGCTCCCTGATGCCTCTCAGGTTAGAGCACCTTTCTCTTAAGCCAGCTTGGCCCCCTGCCCTGCTAAACCCAGCCAGGACCTTGGCTTGGCTTCAGCAAAGCTTGAACCATCTTCAGCACACTTATTTTGAAAGAAGAGCCCTGAAGCTGGGAGTTGCCAAGGCTCTCTGTCCATGGTCACCCCTGGAAGATGGTTTGTCTGAATGTTCTCTGGGTATCTTCTAGGAGCAGAAGAGAAGTGAACGAGCCAGGAGATCAGAGGCAGCAAGACCTGAAACTGTGAACTCCTCCGAGAGCAGTAAGTAACCTGGGCTGACTGCTTTGGCCCATCTCTAAGCCAAGGAGCGGAGGGGCCAGCACTGATCTGGAAGGCCCCATCCCAGCCTGGGGCAGTTCTGTCCCTTTGTCCCCACCCCATCTGGGGATCAGGAACCTGGCTTCATTTTAGGAACTTGGGGGAAAATATCCAGTTTCTGCCTCTGAGATGCAGAGTCTAAAATGGCTTGTGGTGTCTGTAGCTCTTTTCTCTAGGAGTGGGGAGGCATCTGTCTACCACCTGCACCCTTCTGTGTTGTGAGGAGGGGCTGAAAGGAGTTGGCTTGTTCCCTGGAATGCACAGTGTGACATGGAGAGACTTCCACAGTCTGCTATAAATATTTTCACTTGAAGTTGCTGTTTGGCCCCAAAGAATCTTGCCTTTCATATGGAGACAGCAGTGCCCAAGCCTCAGGGAGCCTGGTGACTTCCTTTTTCATCCCCTGCCAGCCCATCACAGCTTTCCGAGGTCCCTTACTCATCCTCCTGAGGAAATTCCCACTCCTGCCTCCCATTCTGGGCATAGGGTTCTGTTGCAGTCACTGACGGGGAATCTGTGTTTCTCCCTTACCCCGCACACAGTCCCAGTCTCTGACGAGGACTCGGATGCAATGGTGGACGATCCCAACGATGAGGACTTTGTTCCCTTCCGTACCCGGCGCTCGACCCGGATGTCCTTGCGCACACAGATGTCTCAACGGGCTGCTCGCTCCACTGTCACCAAGATGACGTGTGCCAATTGCCGGACCCCACTACAGAAGGGCCAGACCGCCTACCAGCGCAAAGGGCTCCCTCAGCTCTTCTGCTCCAGTTCCTGCCTCACCACCTTCTCCAAGAAACCACCCGGCAAGAAGATCTGCACTTTCTGTAAAAAGTGTGTGCCCCTCCCTGCCTTGCCCATCCTCTCCCCCTCGCCCTGTGCCCCTCATCTCACCCTGTCTACCTCACCCACCTACCCACATGACTTGCTTTCACAATGTTGCTTACCCATGGTTATCTTCCCTTGTGTCGACCATCACACTCTCACCCCACCCTCCCTTGCTTACCTTCCCACCCCATGCCAACCCATCCTGCTCCCTCGCTCCCCTCCCACCCCCACTCTGCTGTCCCCTCACACCCCCATACAGTCTTTCCTCATGTCAGGACTCCACTCTCTCTAGCTGCTCTTTCCTCCTTCACTGTCCGATCGCCTGTTGCTCTTCAGGCTCCCTCACCTCTGCCCGTACTGGAGCCCCTTGCATTATGGTCCACCCTCCTTGACCTGGAGTGGGAGGTGTCCCCTGCACTAACCAGTCCCTTCCTGCCCCCAGAGAGATCTGGAACACCAAGGACTCTGTTGTGGCCCAGATCGGCTCAGGTGCCTCTTTCCACGAGTTCTGCACCTCTGTGTGCCTCTCCTTGTATGAGGCCCAGCAGCAGAGACCTGCACCTCAGTCTGCAGAGGCCTCAGACACCAGCCGCTGCAGTGTCTGTCACAAGCCTGGGGAGGTAAGCAGAACCCTCGTCTGTTCAGTGTTTGGCTCAAGGAGCTTTGAAGCCACCTGCTGGAGCTGGAGTTAATGCAGCTCCTACATCAGCCAGCTGCTTGTGAGCTTTCTATTCCAGTTTTGGGGCTTGGTTGATCTTGTCAGTGTCTGGGGCCGTGTGGGACACCTGCCAGGGACTCTCATGGCCTGAACTGTGGCCCGTGTGCAGAATTGAGCTTGTTTTCAGATTCCTCCTTGTCCGTTGTTTTCCACCCATCAGTCCCAAGTACAGCATCTGCTCTCTTCTCTCGGGTCCTTGGCTGCCCCTTGCAGCTCCACTTCCCTCCTCATTCCGTTGGTTGGGGGGGAGAAGCTGTTCCCAGCATTTGCGAGAGTAATGGCTTTTCCTCCCCAGAGGCAGGGCCCTGCAGAATGGCAGGTGTGTGCCTTGACGCAGGGAGGCCTGTGCTTGCCTCTGAGGGAGTGACTGGTGTCAATGTGTGTGCAGATCCAGCATGAGGTCAGCAACGGGAACGTGGTTCACCGGATCTGCAGTGACGCCTGCTTCACCAAATTCCGGGCCACCAAGGGGCTGAAAACCAACTGCTGTGATAACTGTGGCCTCTACATCTACAACAAGGGACTGCCACTGGAGTACCTCTTCCACGAAGGCCAGCAGAAACGCTTCTGCAACTCTACCTGCCTCAGTAGCTACAAGAAGGTGAGGGTGTTCCTGGAGACAGGGAGGGGCTCCGTGGACACGCACCTCCCTTTCTCATGGCTTTTACCAACCTTCCCGTGGCTCCTGGCAGGGCCGTAACACCGAGCAGCCTCTCTCAGCTCCTCGGATGCTGATGAAGCTTCTTAAGAGAAGAGATCCAAAGTGTCTCTTCAAAGCACACAGTGGAGCTGCCCTGAGCTTATTCCTTCTGCTGGGGCTGTCGCTCCCAAGGCATGTGCCTGTGGCCAGCAGCAGTGTGAGGCAGCGATAGATCAGCCTGTCCAGGTGGTGAGGCTGATTGTTCAAGGCACAGAGATGGCTTCTTGAGGTGGCCAGAAAGCCCAGAGCTGGTTACAGCCTGCTGTGTTGTGCAGGATTCACTTAACTAGACAATGTCCCCAGCCTCCCCTGCATCCCAACTATGGGTCCCCACAAAGCAGCCTATTGCCCCATGCTAGCCTGAAATTGAGGTGGATTCCCAGCTGGGAACAGCGATGGTGGCCTGCTCTCAGGCATTGCCAGCCGCTGCCCCACCACTAACTGACAGGGCCTGTGACCCAAGGGGGGACAGAGCGTGAGCTTGTCTTCCATGTTGTGTGTTCATGGAGAACTGCCCTATGGGGCAGGGACTTAATGGGGCCAGTGAAGGGGATGGCAGGTGGGAGAGGGGATGAGGATGGGATAGACGTGCTAGAGCAAAGCAGGGGCCTACGCTCTCCAGTAGCCACGCTCTGCTCTGTGCTTGCAGAAGAATACCCGCGTGTACCCATGCATGTGGTGCAAAACTCTGTGCAAGAACTTCGACATGCTGCCCAACGTGGACCGGAGTGGCAAGATGGGCTTGTTCTGTTCCATCTGCTGCACCACCTCTCACAAAGTGAAGCAGTCGGGTCTGACTGGTAAGAGAAGAGCCGTCCCCAAGGGCCCTACTGCAGAACTCGAACCTGTCCTGGTGCACTTGTGCCTATCAAAGGGAGGATCGGGGAGCCTGGGGAGAGGGAGGTGATCTGCGGGAGGAAGCGCTGGAGGGGGTGGCATACACAGGAGTAGTTGGGGAAGGCGAGGAGCCCTCACAGGACACGGTGAGCCTGTCCTAGCAGCTGTGTGCACTGGATGTTTGTGCTGTCATCCTTGAGTGCAAGGGAAGCCCATGTGGCAGGAGGTCTGTGATGAGCTCAGCACTGTAGCCATGTCTGTGCTAGAGATATAAGGAGCCCATGCCCCTGGTGTTCCTATGGACCTCTGGCATTGTCACGTCAATTACCAGGGCACCCATGAGTCCTGTTACAGGAGCTGTGCATGCGTGGGCTCTGCCTCCTGGGGTGCAGCTAAGTGATACAAATGCTGGGAGTTGCTTTCCCAAGATGCCCCTAGGTAAGCTAGGGTGGGGCACCAAGCTGCACAGCGGGAATCCTGCTGCATCCAAGTCCCCACAGGTAGCATTTCTGCCCTGGCAAAGCTCAGCGTCCCTGTTCTCCTGGGATTGCCAGGCCCACTCTAACAGACTGGAACAGACTCTGCCTCCCGCCCCACCTGCCACTCCGCTGCCATCACCGGCTCCTGTCTCTGTCTTGCTAGGTCCAACCAGACCCTGCAGCTTCTGCAGAAAGAGCCTGTCCGAGCCCTGCTATTACAACAAGACTGACCGTGTTGTGTACCAGTTCTGCAGCCCCAGCTGCTGGACCAAATTCCAGGTACTGAAACACGCTTTTTGTCAGGGAAGGGTCCTGGAGCCCCCTCTCCTCTCCCAGCAGAGGCTGCTGCTTCCTGGCACTCCTACAGGGAGGGCACGATGGGAAGTCCCAGCTGGGACATAGGAGTTGCAGGGACAGTATTCCCGAGTAACGCTGGTGCTGGTCCCATCCTCTACTCTTTGGCTGGATGCAAGATGAATCTGATTGTAATTTACTCCTGTGGCTGCAGCCTGTGCCAGCTTGAATGCTGAGTGGCAATTCATAAAGTGTGACCCTGTGGTCTTCTGGGGGCGGAGTGTAGGGCCCAGAGCTGGGTGGAGAAGAACTACTTTCTAGTCCATTAGTAAATAAGGAGATGTTAGAGAGCGTCTACTAAGGATAAACATTTTAAAATCAGGCCCAGATAACATGGACCAAGAATCCTAAAAGAGTTGGTGGCGGAGATCTCTGGCACACTGACATTCCTTTTTAAGTGAATCTTGGAATACTGAGGAAATTCCAGAAGACTCGGAAGAGAGCTAATGTCATGCAATGGTTTATAAAGGGCGAGCAGGATGACCTGATGACTATAGGCCGGTTAGCTTGACAATCCCTGGCAAAGTGTTGGAAAAGCAAATACAGAAATCAATCAATAAAGAATTAAAGGATGGGAATGTAAGTCATGCTAGTCATGGTTTTATGGAAAATAGGACTTGTCAAAGCAATCTGTTTTGGCTGATTAAAGAGAACTGTGTAGATATAATATAGTTAAACTTTAGTAAGGCATGTGTCACAGTGACATGCAATATTCTGATTAAAAAATGACAGCTATACAATATCAATAAAGTGCACGTTGAATGGATTAAGAATGGCAAATGGACAGGTCTCAAAAAGCAGTTGTCAGTAGGGGATTTTTCTAGTGGATTGATGTACTAAGCCCCATGTTCACCACCGTCAGTATAGTAAGTAAGAATAAAATCTTGCTGATCAAATTTGTGGATGGCACCAATATTGGTAGCGTAGTAAGTAATGATGAGGACAGGCAGTCCTACAGAGCAATCTGATTTGATTGGTAAGCAGGGCCCATTCAAATAACATTTTAATAAATCCAAATGCAAGTTCATGCATCTAGGAACAAAGAATGCAGACCACATGTCCAGAATGGTGAGTGGGACTGTGTCCTGGAAGGCAGGGATGCTAGGAAGGGTTTAGGAGTCAGAGTGGACAAGCCACGAAACAGGAATGCCCAGCACAAAGCTGTGGCAAAAAGGCTAATGTGACCCTTGGTTGTATAAACGGGCATGGTGAGTAGGGGGAGTTTGGATGGGGCTTTACCTCTGACTAAGGCATTGGTGAGGCCAATACTGCATCCAGTTCTGGTGTCCAATGTTTCAACACCCATTTTGAGATGTGGAGAGGGTGCAGAACAGAGCCCAGCAATGATTTGAAGGCTGGAGAAAATGTCTGCCAGCGAGAGACTTCAAGGTCAGTGAGTTAAGCACATCAAAAAGACTAGTGAGAGGTGAGTGGCTTATGGTGTATAGATACCTTCATGGGGAGAAAATACCGGGCCCCAGGGGCTCTCTAATTTATCAAAGAGGCAGAACAAGAATCAGTGGCTGGAAGCCAAAGCGAGATGCGTTCAGATTAGAAATAAAGCCCGAAGGTAGATGAGTAACTGGGTGGAATTTAATGGCCTGTCATAATCAGGAGGTCAGACTAGATGCTCTAATGGTCTCCTTCTGGCCTTGAATGTGCTGGCAGGCACAGAGTTGGGTGGGGACATGTTGGCCAGTGGGTGTGGTTGGGCTGGGCAGGAATGCCCCAGTTGGAAGACATGGTGGGTACAATCTGCCCCCATGTGCCCCTTCCCCTTTAACTTTCTCCCTTTGTCCTCTGCAGCGCACCAGCCCAGAAGGGGGAATCCACCTGAACTGTCACTATTGTCACAATCTCTTCAGTGGGAAGCCAGAGATTCTGGACTGGCAGGTGAGAAGGGACAGCATGGCCCTGTCCCCGCTACATAATGGCTGAGGCCCAAACCAGAGGGGTTGCAGAGCTTCCTCTGATTCCTTTCCCTGCTCGGAAGAGGGGGGAGGAGGAGGAGGTGTGGAGCCACCCCTGAGCAGTGGCAGAGCCTGCGTCACCCTGCTCTTGAGCTGATTAGCTGGCAGCCATAACCCTGTAGAGGTGGCTGTGGAAGACACTGCATTGCAGACCCTGCAATACTCCTGGTGTTCAGGGCACAGGCTGGGCTGGGTTCTGGGGCGAGCGCAGGAGAAGGCCCTCTTGCCCCAGTTCCTGTGCGGTGTACATTGTGACTGTCTACCCAGCGCTATGATTCCGCTCCTGCTTTCCTAGCCAGCATAGGATTATCCGGCCAGCCTGGCTGACCCAGGCAGCGGTCTCTTTGGCAGGACAAAGTGTACCAGTTCTGCTGCAAGGACTGTTGTGAGGACTTCAAGCGGCTGCGTGGAGTGGTGTCCCAGTGTGAGCACTGCAAGCAAGAGAAGCTGCTGCACGAGAAGATCCGCTTCTCGGGGGTTGAGAAGAACTTCTGCAGCGAAGGTACATGGAGAGAGCATGGGAGAGGCAGGCACCTGCTGCTGGCCACGTGGCTTGGGGAAAGGAGAGACCTTGTAGTGGAATGAAGGGAAGTCTCTCCTGCCAGGGCAAAGGCCTTGCCTTGTAGTGCCGGGAGGCTGATTGCAGGATGGCTTCCTGTCTGCCAGCACGTGGGGCAAAGGCCTTGCCCTCCAGTGTCTGCTGGGGAGGGCTGTCTCTCTGCTTTTCTCTGCCTGAGGATTGGGGGAAGCAGCAGGTGGCAGCTCTGCACCTCCTGTCAACACACGTCTGCACTCCTGCACTTGGGCTGGCCTGGCCTGACCTTGTCCTGCCTGGCAGGTTCCTGCACACAGGAGGCTGGAGGTGTTTGTTTGGAGTCACGCTCTTCCTAGGAGCAAAGAGGTGAGAGATGGCAAATCCCCTAGAGGTCCCATGTAGTCCCAGCCCCAGGGGCCAGTGCAGGATTGTTCCCTACAAGGTTGTGCTCTCGTGTCTTCACACACTTGGCTTCAGTCTTGTTCAGGTCAGGGAGTCCCCCAGTGCCTCCTGGGAAGATTTCACTCCTCTTGTTTCTCCGCAGGGTGTGTGCTTCTTTACAAACAGGATTTCACCAAGAACCTGGGTCTGTGCTGCATCACCTGCACCTACTGTTCCCAGACCTGCCAGCGGGCCGTCACCGAGCAGCTAGAGGGCAGCACCTGGGATTTCTGCAGTGAAGACTGCAAGAGCAAATACTTGCTGTGGTACTTCAAGGTCAGTATTGGCACTGAGAGCCTTGAGCCAAAGTGCTGCTGTGGGCACTTCATCCAGAGAACTGGGTGCAGCTCGTGTGTTGGCAGTGCTGGAATCCCCAGCTGCAATGATGGGACTCTGCTGTGGGGAAGCTCGCAGCCGAGGCTGCCAGAGCACCGCGGTGGGGAAGCTCGCAGTGCTGGAGTCTGCAGCTAATGGTGCGGAGATGCTGGCGCTGCTGGAGTCTGGCTCCTGCGGACAGGGCACTTCTGCGGGGCGCTCACAGCACCTTGCCATGTGTCCCCTTTTCTGAAGAACGTTTGTGTTGCACTCAGAGTGGCTGTGGTTAGTTACTTGGTGGTTTGTGTCTCCTACCACTCGGGGCTTTAGGCAGCTCGGTGCCATGCCTGCAAGCGTCAGGGGAAGCTGCTGGAAACCATCCACTGGCGGGGGCAAATCAAACACTTCTGCAACCAGCAGTGTCTGCTGCGGTTTTACAATCAACAGAACCAGCCCAACTTGGACACGCAGAAAGGGCCCGAGAGCCTGCTGAACAGTGAGTAGGGAGGGGGGAGGGGCCTGGACGAGACACTAGGGAACAACCCTGCACTGGCCTGGGGCTAGACTGAGGGGACCAGTGGGGCATTTCCATCTCTAAGGTCTGTGGCTCTGGGACACAGGGTCAGCGGGGCTGCCCGTAGCACTTGCTCTTCGTGAGGGTGCTCGGGGATTTAACAGGCAACTCCAGCCTCTTGCCTCAGTTGCCAGCGGGCAGCTCAATTGACAGGGTTAGGGACAAGGTGGGTTGATTGCTGATCCCCCGGAGCCCCGCACCGCCTCCGTCCACACCGTGACCGCCTCAGACCTCGTGCTAAGCAGGGCTGGGCCAGGCCAGTGCTTGGATGTGGACCTGCAAGGAGCACTCGGGCTGCTGGCGGTGCTGTGGGGCTAGAATGGAGCCAGCAGCGGAGCAGGACACTAGAGGGCGCTGTGCTCACTGCTGGAGGTGCTGCTCTTCCAGTCAGCCATAACATGGAGCCTCAGCGTGCGGCTAAGATCCCAGGCAGCTGTGGGAGTGCTGGGGTTGTTCACCCCAGTGTCCTGGATACGCCTGTGTTGCATTCCCAACAGTTCCACTGGGAAGTTGGATTCCCTCTGCCCATTGCCCCCAGTCCTGTCGTTAGCCTGTGTAAATCAGTGGTAAAAGACTGCAAAGTGCCTTGGAATCGCTGATGGGGGGAAGGTGCCGATGTTATAGTGAGGGGACACGGCTCTCCCCTGTCCTGGGATCACTGCTGTAGCTGTGCTCTGCTTGGGCCCACAACCTCTTGCTGTGTTACGCAGTTGATGTAGTTTAGGTTTATAAACTGCCCAGAGCTTGCACTGCAGACGCAGCTCTGACTACTGCCAATACCCCTTGAGCCTGCTGCCACAAGCACCCTCAGAGAGGCAAACATTCCTTGCAGGGGGTCCTGAAGGTACACATCCCTGGCTCCCTGCACCAAGGTGAGGGGATGCCCTCCAGAGACCAGGGCTCTTCACTGGGAGAACTCTGCCCTAAGTCTCCAGGCTTTGCTGCCGGTGAAGGAGACAGGAATGGCCCGTCCCTGCACCTTGAACAGCCCCATAAACCAGATGGATGGCAAGGCAGCTCACAGCAGAGCTTCTGCATGTGCTCCTGGTGAAACGCAGCAGGTGATAAGTGGCAGCCTTTTCTGTAGCCGGTGAAGTCCCTGAGAAGTGTCTGGGGGTCACCCCACATAAAGCATGTTTGAACAGCAAAGGCCAGGAGCATGGACAAGGCCCCACACTACTGAGGGGAGGGTCTGTGTGCTGGAATGACCTATGCTGGAGGCCCGAGGGGCCAGGAACTTGTGGAAATCCGGATGAAGCACCATTGGCCCCGCCTGGTATTGAGACATCTGGAAGCTGGGGATCCAGCCTGGCAAGATGTGTCAGGCTCCCCCGACAGAGGGCGAGTGTTACACCTCCCATTTCCCAAGTCAGCAGCATTGTCTCTGCCAAGCCCTGATCTTGCCTAGCCACAGGTGACGCTGAGAGCAGCACTGTCCATATCTAGTAACATGGATTCGTCCATGTCCCGAAGGCACTGCTACCCCACCACCCTCTTGCTTGCCCTGGAGGTGGCACATATTGAGGAGGGGCCCCTGACACTGCCCTATGAAGCACCCTCACAAGAACCTTCTGGGCAAGCAAGCCATTTGCCACCCTCTGGACCTTTGGGGAGGACCCTTTTCATGGTAGGCTGCAAGGATTTATAAGAATCTCTCTCTCCCCCCAGCCCATGAATCATCCAACCCATCCCCAGTGTTGCTGATGTTTTATCCCCTGGGATGGGTGAAAAGGCGGCATATCTGAAACGCACCCAGCACTTCCTGCCTTTGGTAGCAGTGCCATTCATATGTCAGCCCAAGTAGCCACAATAGCTGAGGGCCTTCAGCTCTCATGAAGGGCTGTTGGAGCCTCCTGACACAGATGTTTTCTCAGCACAGAGTGGTACCTACATGGGAAGTGAAAGGATCGAAGGATCTTACTGGTGCATGCCGCCCTGATCCCCAGGATGAGCTGGGCAGGTGCTAGGTCTCAGGAGACGGGTAGGTCAGAAGCCAACCGTGCATAGTAACTAACTAGATTATGATAGTCATACACGAAGTTCAGGCCTGCAGCAGTGTCCCCCACAGATCCCAGATTTGGAGGGTGTCGTGCCTGTCCCAGTAATGATTGGTTCAGAGTGGCCTACCAGAGCAAAGAGGCAGCAGGAAAGAGCTCCTCTGCAGGGATGTATGTTTTGGAGGGGAAGGCACCTCCAGCAGCCCTAAGCAGATGAGCTTCATATCAGCAGTGTTTCATATCAGCAGTGCTCCTGGTGGTTCTGTTGGTACCAACACCCTCTTCCTCAGTGCTTTGGAGATGGCACCATCTCTCCAGAAGAGCCACAAGATCAGAGGGATGAAGAACTCTGGAAGGACATGAGTCATAAGAAACTAGCAGCTGTGCCTGGGCCGGATCTGAAGTCAGGACCTGAGTGAATGGAGTCTTGTGCAGTCCAGATTCCAGGTCCGTCCCAGGTGCAGGCACTGGTTTCTCGCTCCTCTCAGGCTCTTGTGACTCATGCTTTTCCAGAGTTCTTCATCCCTTGGGCCCTGTGGTTGCTCTGAATAGCTGGTGACCCTAGAACTGTTGAACAAATGGTAGGTGGCCATTGCCCTTCCTTGGGCTGAGTCTCATAGACTCATAGACTCATAGGTCAGAAGGGACCAATAT
>ML675622.1:378452-423290 GCA_007922155.1 Mesoclemmys tuberculata
GTGACGGTGTGCGGGGTCGGGGACTGTGCGCTGGGTGTGACGGTGTGTGGGGTTGGGGACTGTGCGCTGGGTGTAACAGCGTGTAGAAACCTTCTGTTTGTTTAAACCTGCTGCCTATTAATTTTGCTGGTACCCTGTGGTAGAGTGTCTGCAGCAGTCTGCATCTTCCTTGACAGGTGCAGCCGTGTATTCCCCTGACGTGTGCGCCCAGCGTACTGGAGCTGGAGAATCGTGCTTGGCGGTGCCTGTAGGAGGCAGCACACATGCCTTGAGCTGATAGTCCCTACCCTAGCTATTTGAGGCAGCTCTACCTCTACCTCCTCTACTCCCTGCTGGTGGCTGGAGTTGGAGCTCTGTGTGGTTCCTAACCTCACAACCTCTGTATTTCTGAGTCACTTTTCCTAGCAGTGTATTGTGAATTCGTGCCCTTAGTGTAGTGTGTGTGAGATTTAGTTTAAGTATTTAAGTAAAAGGTGTGTTAGCGGCAAGAAGGTCAGGGAAAGTGTCAGGGCCCCTTACAGAATGGGGGAGGCAACCTAGTGACAGAGCATGTGGAAAAAGCTGAAACAATCAATGCTTTTTTTGCCTGTCTTCACAGACAGTGTCAGCTCCCAGACTACTGCACTGGGAAACACAGAATGGGAGGAGATGAGCGCCCCTCAGTGCTGAAGGAGCAGGTTCAGGACTATTTAGAAAGGCTGGATGTGCACAAGTCCATGGGGCCGGTTGCAATGCAACCGAGGGTGCTGAGGGAGTTGGCTGATGGGATTGCAGAGCCATTGGCCGTTATCTTAGAAAATTTGTGGCGATTGGGGGTGGTCCCAGACAATTGCAAAAAGGCAAATATAGTGCCCATTTTCAAAAAAGTGAAGAAGGAAGATCTGGGAAACCACAAACCGGTCAGCCTCATCTCTGTCCCTGGAAAAATCATGGAGCAGGTCCTCAAGTAATTTATTTTGATGCACTTGGAAGAGAGGAAGGTGATCGAGAACAGGCAACATGGATTCACCAAAGGCAAGTCATGCCTGACCAACCTGATTGCTTTTCTATGACTGGCTCTGTGGATGTGGGGAAAGCGATGGACATGATACACCTTGACTTTAGCAAAGCTTTTGATACGGTCTCCCACAGTGTTCTTATCAGCAAGTTAAAGAAGTATGGGTTGGATGAATGGACTATAAAATGGACAGAGAACTGGCTAGATCATCAGGCTCAATGGGTAGTGATCAATGGCTCCATGTCTAACTGGCAGCCAGTAACAAGCAGAGTGCCCCAGGGGTCTGTCCTGGGACTGGTTTTATCCAACATCTTCATTAATTATCTGGAGGATGGCATAGATTGCAGCCTCAGCAAGTTTGCAGATGACACTAAGCTAGGGGGAGTGGTAGATACCCTGGAAGGTAGGGTCTGATACAGAGTGACCTAGACAAATTGGAGGATTGAGCCAAAAGAAAACTGATGAGGTTTAGCAAGACAAGTGCAGAGTCCTGCACTTAGGACAGAAGAATCCCATGACCAGCTACAGACTGGGCACTGATAGGCTAGGCAGCAGTTCTGCAGAAAAGGATCTGGGGGTTACAGTGGATAAGAAGCTGGATATGAGTCAGCAGTGTGCCCTGGTTGCCAAGAAGGCTAATGGCATATTGGGCTGCATTAGTAAGAGCATTGCCAGCAGATCGCGGGAAGTGATTATTCCCCTCTATTCGGTGCTGATGAGGCCACATTTGGAGTATTGTGTCCAGTTTTGGGCCCCCCACTACGGAAAGGACATGGACAAATGGGAGAGAGTCCAGCGGAGGGCAACAAAAATGATGAGGGGGCTGGAGCACAAGACTTATGAGGAGAGACTGAGGGAACTGGGCTTGTTTGTCTGCAGAAGAGAAGAATGGGGGGGATTTGATAACAGCCTTTATCTACCTGAAAGGGGGTTCCAGGGAGGATGGGGCTAGGCTGTTCTCAGTGGTGGCAGATGACAGAACAAGGAGCAACAGTCTCAAATTGCAGTGGGGGAGGTCTAGGTTGGACATTAGGAAAACATTTTCCCTAGGAGGATGGTGAAGCACTGGAATGGGTTACCTAGGGAGATGGTGCAGTCTCTGTCCTGAGAGGTTTTTAAGGTGTGGCTTGACAAAGCCCTGCCTGGGATTATTTAGTTGGGGTTGGTCCTGCTTTGAGCAGGGGTTGGACTAGATGGCCTTCTGAGGTCCCGTCCAACCCTAATCTTCTGTGATTTCCCTGGGGATACCCTCACCAGGGTTTAAACACTGCCAATGGTGTGGGGGAGCAATCTTCAACAACAGTTCCCATATGCACCGCTTGCTGCGCTCAAGGAAAGCTCACATGAAGGAGTGATGTTCAGATGCAAATTGTTCTTGTAAGGGACTCAGGTGGAGAGGGATCTTTGTCTAAAGCACCACCTACTTGAACAGGCCATGTGGTCTTTTTCTGCACTGTGGCCATCAGGGTCTGAGGATGCTGCTGTTTCACACTCTGGAGTTGGTCCCTCTCCAGAGAGATGAAGGAGTCACTCCCCATCAAGTGCACCAAGGAAGAGGTCTCATATAAGGATCATGGCTGCTCCAGATTCTGTGGGGACTTGTCTGCTTCCTCCACAAGGACTGTAGACTGGCACGGTCTGAATGTCAGCACATGGGATGGAGCGGTTTCCATCAACTGCTCCCCAGTACTGTGCAGGGAAGGCAGAGATCCTGTACTGTGGACTCTGGTTCTGGCCCTAGGGCATCCACTGAGTCCACTATCAACGAGGGTGATGCCTTCACCGGGTGTTTCTGCACCAGCAGCATAGCAGGCAGCAACGAACTTCTTCTCCCTTGGTCCAGGACTTTGCCAGTGCTGCATCATTTATAGTCCCGGTGCCTGGGCAGGTCACTGAACATGTAGGTCTGCCAGCCCCGCACACCTAGTCAGTGGGAATGGGACCAGGCTTGTCGCAATGCTCCTCTTCAGCACCAAGAACTTCTTTGGCCACCCCTGTGGCACTGCTGCTGATGTTACCGTGGGGACACTCACCACTCTCCACGTTGGCACCGTCAGTCACCATGGTACCACTGCTGATTTGGGAGTGGAAGCCACTTCCATTGCAGCAGGAACTATGGAGGTGCACTCGTTGCTGGCAGCACTGTTCCATCCTCGAGCCCCTGTTCTCCCCCTATTCTGAGCCGTGGCTCAGTCAGACCGGTTGCTCACTCTCTCAGGGCTGGCTCCATCTCGATCCCTTGAAGCCTGGGACTCCTTGGTGTCCAGGCTGGAAACATCTTCTTCTCGTTCTCCATCGCCTGACCCCCATCGGGGGCCATTCATTGAAAACTGTGAGTACCAAGATTGGCGCTTGGTAGGGGATTGGGATTGGGTCGCTGGCACAGCACCCGTTGGCCACCAGTGCTCTGTCCATGCCAGTGGTCCCCATGGAATCTGAGGGACACTCCTGGGTCACCAAGGTCACTCTTCTCATCTTGCTCTAAGATGAGACCACTGGGCAAGACTGCAGTGGTGCCTCTTGATCCACCACAGCTCCAGGCACCAGTGAACCTTCCTTCACAAAGCCTCCAGAGTTGTCTCATCCAGGCCCATCTATTCTGGAGCAGGATCCGGCATTACCACAGTTAACTGCTTCATCTTCATCCCCGGATGATTCCACAATGCCTGGCTCTTCCTCTCCTTCAGAACTGGTGGATTTCAAGATGCAGCAGGACCTTTTGCAGCATGTGGCTTCTTCCCTGGATGTTCAAGCAGATTTCTTGCACGAGGATACCTATTAGCTGTCTGCCCCTGGAAGACCTGCCCTCACTATTAACAATTCACCCCTACAGCCTTCTAAGGTTCTCTGGAGCACTCCAGCTTCGGTGCTGCCTATTGCAAAGGGCAGGGAAAAACACTGCTTCATTCAGATGCAGGGATTTGAGAGTTTTTACTCTGACTGGCTCTATGGATGTGGGGAAAGTGGTGGATGTGATACATCTTGACTTTAGCAAAACCTTTGATACAGTCTCCCACAGTATTCTTGCCAGCAAGTTACAGAAGTATGGGTTGGATAAATGGACTATAAAATGGACAGAAAGCTGACTGGATCATTGGGTTCAAGAGTTAGTGATCAACAGCTCGATGTCTAGTTGGCAGCCGGTAACAAGTGGAATACCCCAGGGGTCAGTGCTGGGGCCCTGTTTTGTTCAACATCTTCATTAATGATCTGGAGGATGGGGTGGATTGCACCCTCAGCAAGTTTGCAGATGACACTAAGCTGGGGGGAGTGGTAGGTAGGATACAGAGTGACTTAGACAAATTGGAGGATTGATCCAAAAGAAATCTGAGGAGGTTCAGCAAGGACAAGTGCAGAGTCCTTTATTTAGGATGGAGGAATCCCATGCACTGCTACACACTGGGGACTGACTGGCTAGTCAGTATTCATCAGAAAAGGACCTGGGGGGTTATAGTGGTCAAGAAACCAGATACGAGTGAACAGTGTGCCCTTATTGCCAAGAAGACTAATAGCATATTGGGCTGCATTAGTAGAAGCATTGCCAGCAGATCGAGGGAAGTGATTATTCCTCTCTGTTCGGCACTGGTGAGACCATATTTGGAGTACTGTGTCCAGTTTTGGGCCCCCCACTACAGGAAGGTTGTAGACAAATTGGAGAGAGTCCAGTGGAGGGTAATGAAAATGATTAGGGAGATGGGGCACATGGTCTATGAGGAGAGGCTGAGGGAACTAGACTTGTTTAGTTTGCAGAAGAGAAGAATAAGGAGGGATTTGATAGCAGCCTTCGACTATCTGAAATGGGGGGTTCCAGGGAGGATGGAGCTAGGCTGTTCTCACTGGTGGCAGATGACAGAACTAGAAGCAATGGGCTCAAGTTGCAGTGGGGGAGGTCTACGTTGGATATTAGGAAAAGCTTTTTCCCTAGGAGGGTGGTGAAGCACTGGAATGGGTTACCTAGGAGGTGGTGGAATCTCCATCCTTAGAGGTTTTTAAGGTGCGGCTTGACAAAGCCATGGCTGGGATGATTTAGTTGGGGTTGGTCCTGCTTAGAGTGGGGGATTGGACTAGATAACCTCCTGAGGTCCCTTCCAACCCTAATCCTCTGTGATTCTATGAATCAGGCTGCAGCAGTTCTGTATTGAGGAGAGCATCACTCTGATAGACGACCATTTGCCTGGGGTCCAGAATCATCTTGCAGACCATCTCAGCAGGAATTTTTCCCTGAGTCCCAAGTGGTCCCTGAAGACAAGTATCCTCTACATCATCTTTACATCTTGGGGCATCCTGGTGATCAACTTCTGCTATGAGGAACAACAGGAGATGCCATCTGTTCTGCTCTCGAGGGGCCTCCATCCAGACTCTGTCTGATATTGACAGTCAGCTCTGCTGTACGTTTTCCCCTGATCCTTCCACAGTTCATGCTCAAGCTGAAGGCGGATCAGGCCAAGCTCATTCTCATTGCCCCGGTGCGGCCAAGGCAGTGTTAGTTCTCTGACCTCACACTGTCAATTCAGCCTCCCATACCTCTTCCTCTCCATCCTGACCTATTCACACAGAATGACAGTCAGACCTTACATCCTGCACTCAGCTCCCTGCATCTCATGGCATGCCTGTTCGTGGCTGAATGAGGAGGAAGTATGGTGTTTGGCCACTCTTCAACAGGTCCTACTCAGCAGTATAAAGTCCTCTACAAGAAGGGCGTATTCAGTGAAATGAAGTGGTTTTCAATGTGGTTGTTGAGCCACAATGTTGGCTTCTCTCTAGAACATCTTTGATTAAGTGCTGCACTATCAATTGTCGGGACTTGCACTTAGTTCACTGAGAGTTCAGCTGACAGTGATGTAAGCATTTCACCCCCCATTCAGGGAAGATCAGTCTTATCCAATGCCATAGTAGCAAAATTCTTAAAAGGACTTCCATCCTCCAGTCCGAGAGCTGGTTCCTCTGTGTGACCTTCACGTGGTCCTAGTGGCTTTGATGGGACCGTCGTCCGAGCCCTTGGCATATTGTCCCTTTCTGCGTTTGTGTCAGAAACCTGCGTTCCTGGTCTCTCAACCAGAGTCTGTGAGTGGCAGGCTGTCATGGCAGAGCCTCCTTAATCTCCCTTCTCCAAGGACCAAGTGACATTGTTTCTAAAGTGGTCTCGGTTTCCTTTGAACCAGCAGCATATTTACCTGTGTTTTTCTCTGGGGGGAGCAGAATCTCCATCCATTAGATGCCAGGTGATGCCTAGCCTTCTGTTTGGGCAGAACTAACCCTTGTCTTGCCTCGTCTGTGTGTGTCACATGCAGAGATTGCATGAAGGGGCAAGCGGTCTCTTCACGCATGGTCTCTAAATGGATAACTCTCTCTACCAAGACAGTGTAAGAAATAGCTTCAGCTACACCCCCTCAGCAGGCACAAGCTCATTCTGTCCACAGCATTGCTCAGGATCGCGGTGTTGGACATTGGCTGGCTGCGATGCTGTTGATACGGGCGTTTACAAACTGATGTGTCATCACTGCAGTTTGCAGGGCAGCAGCAGGTTTTGGTAGCTCTGTCCTGCAGCCCTTGGTTAGGCAGGCTCTGAACCCATCTCCTGGGGGGTCACTGGTGTGGGTCACTGAATATACACTGCATGTACCTGAAGAGGAAACGGTTACTCAGGGTGACTGCGGCTCTTTGAGATGGGATGCAGCTGTGTATTCCACCACCCACCCCCAACACAAAGGGACAGTCCAGTCTCTGGGCGTTTGGCGTGAAGGAACTGAGGAGATTGGGATGCGGCTGCCTCATATGCCCAGAGGAGTTGCTCTGAGCATGAGGCACGAGTGCTGCCTCCCATAGGTAGTGCTAGGCACAATTCTCCAGCTCCAGCTCCAATTTCTCGCCTGTGTGGAATGCACATCTGCATCACATTGAAGAATCAGTTACAGCGATAGCTCTTTCACCCTGTGCTCCAGACACACTGAACGTATGTTGTCTCCCTTCTAGTACCTGCTGGAGAACAATCGGATGGTGAATATCTTCACGGACCTTTACTACCTGACCTTCGTGCAGGAGCTGAACAAGTCTCTGAGTGGCTGGCAGCCCACACTCTTACCAAACAGTACGTGTCCCAGGGCCGCACGCGCCTCTGCTCCCCAGGGAGCCCACCACAGACGTGGGCCAGGGATTGTGGGCATTGGATTCAGCCTCTCAGGACGGGCTGAGGGTGGAACACAAGTTAGTGGGTGCCTGTGGAAACCACCTTCTCTGTCCAGATACAGCAGGGGCCTTCCTTTGGACCAGACTGCTGCTTTCCATCAGCAGGGAAGTGTCAGACCAGGGGGCGTCTCAACTCATGTCTGGTTCCCAGTTCCCAGGCCAGAGCATTGTGACCTCCCTGCCATAATCAAGCAATAACTCACAGACAGATTTTCAGAGGTGCCCAGCTCCCGCGGGCCATGTTTTCCACAGCAGGCAGCCCACATTCTGGGCCCCAGGCTCCATGCACCCCAATGTGGTCAAGCTGCCAGGCACAGGCTCTCGCCTGCCAGCAGCCTGTTCCCAGGGGAGGCTCCTGGGCTGGATCGGTGCGCCTGGTTGGGCGCAGGAGTTGGCCAGCTCCTGTCCTTTCCCTCTGGCTGTCCCAGCACACGCAGTGTGTGACACTCATTCCTGAGCCCCAGGGTGCTTTGAGGGATGGGTTGGTTTGGGTGGGCTTGCCCCAGCTGTGCTGTTGCTGAGGTAGTCTAGTTTGGGCAGTTGGTCCTGGCTGGGGAGTACAGTGGGCAGCTCCCAGGCTCACATCAGCTGGCACTGCAAACATAGCTGGTTTGGTAGCACCAGCTCCTCAGGGCTGCTCCATGTGGACCTGGCTCCTCCCTGGCACTGGAGCCACCCCACTCCACCGGGGCAGGGAAGGTGTTATCCTGTCACTGAGTCAAGCTCCACCTGCCTGAGGAGGGAGCAATTCAGGGGAGAACCCCAGTGTCCTGCTTGATGTTCCCCTGTGGGTGGCAGGCACGTCCCCCTCCAGTCTCCCTGCCAGGCCAGACCTCGCTGGGGAGACTGCAACATGACGGGCAAGCGTGACCCAGCTTCTTCTGCTGTGTGCTTGCAGACACAGTCTTCTCCCGCGTGGAAGAGGAGCACCTCTGGGAGTGTAAGCAGCTGGGGGTGTACTCCCCCTTTGTCCTCCTCAACACCCTCATGTTCTTCAACACCAAGTTCTTCGGCCTGCAGACTGCGGAGGAGCACATGCAGCTGTCCTTCACCAACGTGGTGCGCCAGTCCCGCAAGTGCACAACGGCCCGGGGCACCACCAAGGTGGTGAGCATCCGCTACTACGCCCCCGTGCGGCAGAAAAAAGGGCGAGGTAGGGGCCTGTGCGTGTCTGTCTCCCTGCCCCCCTCCCCCCCCCGCATCCCCCTCCCCAGCGTGTGCTGACGCTGACCTGGTTCTCTCTGCAGACAGCAGTTCAGGGAAGCGGAAGCGAGAGGAGGAGCTGCCTATCCTCGAGCAGCGGGAGAACAGGATGAACCCGCTCCGGTGCCCGGTCAAGTTCTACGAATTCTATCTCTCCAAATGGTGAGGCTCCTCTGCGGCACGGCCACTGCCATGCCATGTGCCCACAAATGGAAGGGTGTTGCAGAGCAGCCTGGGGCTGCCTTTGCAAAGAGCCACGCCCAGCACGGATTGCCAGGGCCATGCCAGCTAAGCAGGGGGCCTGGGCACGTTTCCAAGTGTTGGTGTCTTGCTTCCCCCGGTCCATTTCTCTCTGTCGTTCCCAGAGTGCTGTGATCACAGCCCTGTGGCTTAGGGTCACTCGGTGGGCACCGTCCCTCCCTCCTTCCCCTGAGAGCTTAGAGGGAGGAGGTGGTGATGGTGCCACCAGACTGGGGAAGGGAGCTCTGTCCCGGGTCCCCTCGGGACAGGAACTCCAGACTTGGCTCAGGCGGAGGACCAGGAGTACACCAAAGTGCTGGTGCTGCCTCTACAGATGCTCAGGATGGGCTGGGCTCTAGACCCACCCCTTATCTCATGAGTGAATGGGGGAGACGGGTCTTGCTGGGTCCCAGGGTGGAGCAGGGAAGGGCTCCAGGGTGGGTGAGGAGGGCAGGACTGGGCAGGGCTCTAGGGTGAGGTTCACTCTGCCCCCCTCTTGCCACAGTCCTGAGAGCCTGCGGAACCGGAATGACATCTTCTACCTGCAGCCAGAGCGGTCGTGCATCGCGGAGTCGCCTCTCTGGTACTCAGTCATCCCCATGGACAGGAGCATGCTGGAGAGCATGCTGAACCGCATCCTGGCCGTCAGGGAGATCTACGAGGAGCACAGCCGGGGCAGCGGCCTGGACGAGGACATGGACTGAGCGCAGGGCAGGGATGGAGCAAGGGCAGCGGTGCCCAGAGACTGCGGGGCTGCGTCTCCCCTGCTCCCGCCTGGCCAGGGGTAAGGCATATGGGTGAGATGTAGAGTTGCTCCCTGCCCCATTCATCGTGTATAGGACTCTGACCATCCCTGCCTGATGCTAGTACCATGCCGTCCCCCTCACACACCAGCCCCCTGGCACGCAGCCTTACCTGTGCTCTGCCTGGCTGGAGAGTGTCCCACCCCACCCTGCCTGTCTTCCCAGGGGTGGCGATACGGAGCCAGGCCTCTTGCGGGGAGCCGGGAGCACCCTCCCAGCCCTGCCTCTCCTCTCACCAGGGCTGTGTAACATGAATGCCATGCTGAGGGGCCATGGGGGAGGGACATCTCAGTGCCACAGAGCCGGGCAGGGCCATGCAACAGGCCCTGAGCCTCCACTCAGCTCCCTGCCCAGCCACAGCAGGTGGAGATGGCAGAAGGGGGAAGGGAGCCATGAGAGCACAGTGCCTGTGGCATGGCTTTGCCAGCTGAGGTTGCAGGGCCATTCCCTGAGGTTGGCTCTGGCGTTGGACTGTTCCCAGCATTGGAGGCAGCAGGGCCAGCTCTGCTGGAGGGGCCTGTGTTCCCAGGGCGGCCTGGCCGTCCTGACTCTGGCTCATGCCCTTCTGTTCAGAAGAGCAGAGCTCCTGGGAGCTCCCTTTCCCCAGCTCTGCACTAGCTGTGGCTTCACCCTCCACTGCGCCTCACAACAGCCCTTTGGGCTGCTGGGGTCTGAATTGTGCATCTGGCCTGGGAGCCAAGGGGCTCCTCGCTGACAGGCTGAGGAGCCAGGGCCCCTCCTTCCTTCTCTGCCCCCAAGATGAAGCACGATGGGTGGAGCTGCCCTTGCTGACCTGACACTGTCAGCTGGAGGAGGAAGCCTCTGAGCCTGGACTCCGCTGCTAGGCCCGTCTCTTCCAAGCCTGCATTGGCCTGAGGATCCTGCTGGGCTGCGCCAGGCCAGGACTCTCGTGCAGTGGGGGGTCTGCAGTCCAAAGGGGGAGTGGAGCCTGCTTGGGTCTCCCCATGCGCTCAGCCTCGCCCCCAGCTTTGCTCATCCCCTCTGGCTCCCTCCCTTTGTGTTTTGTTTGGATTTTTTTATCAGCTGTAAATGGGACTCGGCACTGTCTGTTGAGCCTGTATATATTGTTCTGGGACCTGGCCCGGGCCCCCTGTGTCCATGTCGAGAGTGAGCCAGTCACTGGTCTTGTTGTAGTGATAATGGGGCGTTAGGACTAACCTTGTGTCTCTAGAAACCATTCATTTCAAATAAAGACGCAGAACCCTGCTGGCAGCGACTGTCCTTAATCCAGAGAGGGCACAGCGGAGGCTGCCAGCTGCCTCTGCACCCAAGGAGGCAGGCTGGGCCCATTGCCTTGTCCATCTCCAGATCTCTGGCACCAGGGATTGATGCCTGGTCCCTGTCACCTCACTCCCACTCCCTGCCTCACCATCCATTCATCCATCCCCAGGGCCTGTGCCAGCTCACCTGCACCGTGGCCGGGCGCTGTAATTCCCAGCACTTGCCAGCTCTGCGTGAGCTGGTGTCCACAGCTGTGCCATGCTGCCCGGGCCCTTCTGGCACTGGAATCTATGAAGAGTTGGGAGCAGGCCCCAGCTGTTGTGGGGAGAGGAAGGAGGGGCATGGCCTTCCTGCCTCCCTTTCTATGAGTGGAGCAGGGAGGTGTCGGGTTCTGCCCTAGGGGCCTGGGTATGGTCCTGCAAAGACCAAGACCACCTGGCAACATAACCAGTCCTTTCTGGGGCCAGTGGAGGTGGGGAGGGAGACAGCCAAGCAGCCCTCACTTTGGGTTCACGAAGCCTCCTGCAGTGCGGCTGAGCTTATACGGGGGGCCGGAATGAAGGATGGGCCTGGCTGCACTGGAAGAAGCTTCTGCCAGATGCAGGGATGGTGCCTTTCCTGTTGTCACTAAGTGACTGTGGCAAACCTGCAGTGACCTCCGTGCCCATGTGCCCCACCCACTGCTAAGAAAAGTGACCAGCCAAGATGATGAAGAACTCCAAGCCAGAGGTTGCTTCCTTTTAATATAGCCCATGCTTGCTCCATCTCGCCCTCTTCACTCCATCAAGGCCCAGGAATACTGATGGCAGCAAGGAGTGGGTCTCCCATTCAGTGCAGAGCAAGGGCCTGGATCCTTCTTGGGAAAGCAGAGAGACACCACCCAGCAGGAAGTTCCCTGCTGACCCATGGGCTGGGGCCCTGCATGGAGAGACCCCGTAAGCTAGTGAGAGAAGCAGCCTAGGACTGAATTCCCCTTTCATGCCAAGAGTCTGCGTGGCTTTGCTAAGGGAGAACTTTCCTCTGTACCAGCCTTGTGCAGAACTCGCCTCTTGTTATAAAAGAGAATCGTTCACGTCCCAGCCAGGCTCCGAGTGAGGCCTTGCCAGGAGCCCAAGGGCTGTAGCTGCTGCTCAAACCACAATGTCACCCGAACATCAGCTGCAGCCTTTGCTTTTCCACGTGTTGCCCTTGGCGTCGAGCTGACTGGAGTGTTGCTGGGACACAGGAGCCTGGGGATGCAGCAGCCGCATGGCTGGGATGCAGCAGCTGTGGGGCCTGAGCCTTCCCACTCAGAACAGCGTCATCTTCCCTCACTAAGGCTGGGACAGCCACAGCCTGCGACACGGCCCCAGGTGCGTGGCAGAGGCTCTGTCCCAGCCCCTGCTCTGTGCTAGAGTCTGGAAGGGGCCCTTGGCCCTGAGCATCCAGCTAGTCAGAGAGTCTCTGCTGGTGCATTGCCCAGGAGCGCAGGTCAGGCCAGGAGGGGGGTGCTCCCCCCAGAGAAGGGGAAACGGGGGAGTATCAGGTGCCTCTTGCACAGGCCAGGTCCAGTGCAGCAGCTCAGGCCTTTCACATGGGCATGGAAAAGCTCCAGGCCCTGCCTTGTTGTCAAGTGTGGAGCATTTACCCCTGATGGGTTACAGCCCAGCCCAGCCCAGCCCCAGCCGCCCCAAAGCCTCATGCAGAGCAGATGAGGGGAGAGGGCTTGAGCTCTGCACGTCTTGCCCAGTTTCAAGCTCCTCGATGCTGGTGTCTGCACGATGGGCCTAGCATTTCCGTGGCAAGGAAACCAGGGGATGGCATGGAAATGCAACCCTCTGCTGGCAGAGCTGTGCTCCCCTGCACTGCAGCCGGGTAGTGCCTGAGTGAGGGCTGCGCGTGGCTCCCCGCGTGGGCTGGGCTGCCTCCACTAAACAGCCAAGTCACTGGCTCTCAGCTTGGTGCTGCACTGACTGGTCCTGCTGCCCTGCTGCCACATTTCTGCCAGGAGTTGCTCAGCAGCTCGTCCTGCTCCATGGCTGGGCCTGCTGGAGTGAAGCTGCAATGGAAGGCCGGTGACAGCCGGCTGGGGAACGCTGCGGCTCTGCCTGGGACTGTAGCCAGCTAGGATGTTTGGCAGAGTACAGTGGGAAGGGTGGGGATCTTTTGTTTCTCGGGAGCCTTTGGAGCTGGCCTTGGTGTCAGGCTCCTGGCAGTGGTCAGTGGCCAGACCCTGCTTGCATTTGGTGACGCCCAGATGGTACATTTCTACCAGGTTGAGGAGCAGAGACAGGCAGGCCACACCCAGCATGAAGAGGATGAAGATGGTCTTCTCGGTGGGCCGGGCAATGTAGCAGTTGACTGTGTTAGGGCAGGGCCAGCGGTTGCATGTGTAGAGAGGCTTCAGTTCAAACCCGTACAGCACGTACTGGCCCACGATGAAGCCCACCTCAAAGAGCATCTTAAAGACAATGTTGCAAATGTACGTCCTCAGAACAGCCCCCCGCAGGCGGATTTTGCCATGACCATCTTTGATGGAGGGGTGGTGCTGCACCAGGAGCTCCTTTGGGGGTCCCCAGGCCTCCTCTCGCTGCTGCTCCTTCCCCTCCATGCGCACCAGGTGCAGGATGTGGCCCAGGTAGACAAGGCTGGGGGTGGAGACGAAGATGATCTGCAGCACCCAGAAGCGGATGTGAGAGATGGGGAAGGTTTGGTCATAACAGACATTCTGGCAGCCTGGCTGTTTGGTGTCGCAGGAGAACCCTGACTGCTCGTCCCCCCAGACTTTCTCTGCAGCTGCTCCCAAGACAAGGATACGGAAAATGAACAGAACTGTGAGCCAGACCTTCCCCACCACCGTGGAGTGCTCCTGAGCGCGCTCCAGAAGCCTCCCCAGCAGGTTCCAGTCACCCATGAGTGCAAAAACCGGCTCATCCTAAAAGAGAGGAACACGCCCAAACGTTGGCATCCCAGAGACTGGCACCCTGCACAGCCCCGGAGCAGGGTACGGCTGGCACCCTACACTGGGCACATCCCCACAGCAGAGCCCTCCCCATCCTTGCAGCACACTCTGGCATCTGGAGCTTCCTCCCTGGGGGCCCTGCTAGAATCCTAGAGCAGCACTGCCTGAGGCCGGACACAGCTCACAGCCATGCTTGCCTTGTGTCGGCAGTAATGTCTTGTATTACTTGGTCTCGGCCTGGGTTCAGGTGTTTGTAAAATCCATGGGCCTAGCTCCAGAGCAAATTCAGGACAGGGACCGGGTTATCCTGAGGCTCCCTGAGCCGATCGACTGCCTCTGGCTGCAGAACCCTTCAGGATTAGCCCGAGTTTGAGCGCCAGCTCTGCAGCCCTGGCCCCCACTCATGCCGTGGGTGTTGGGCACTGGCTGTGGCAAGGCATCTGCACTGGGCTGCAGCCCTTTCACAGCTGGGAGCCTGGGACCAGGTTCTGTGTGTACCAGCTGTGTGCAGCTGGTGGCTCTGGCAGCCCCTCCAGGCAGCTGGAGATAAGTGACCTAGACACACAATCTGACTAGCGCCCTGTGCGGGGAGCAGGGTGGCGGGTAGTATGTGGAGAAGCCTGCACCATGCTTTCTCTTCCAGGGATTGACCCAGCCTGCAAGCTCCAGGGCTGGAGTTCAAGCAGAGCCTTGCCGCTCGACCCTTCAAGTTGGGCTAGCAAAGCTGCAGGAAGTGAGCCTGCACCACCCAGCCCAGTGCTGCTCCCCATGCATCCAGGGGCCACACAAGGGCCAAGGGCCATGGTGTCTCCCACATCATAGGGCCGGGGCCCGTCTGTGCACAGGGAACCGGCACCAGGCCTAGTGCATTTGGCAGCTGCCATGAGCCACAGGCCTGGCCAAAGGCAAAGAAACCCTCTCACCGTTTGCAGATCCTGCAGCCGTGACGCCTCAGTCACCAGTGCTGTGCAGCTCCGCTGCCTGCCAGCCTCTTCATGCCTCCTGGGTAGTAGATCCCTGCAGCCCCAGCAGGGCGCGTCCCAGCAGCGCTTCTGGAGGTGTCCCCAGTGCGGGGCTGGCAGGTGGGCGCGCGTCCGTCTGACGGTCTGTCTAGTGTTTTGTGCCAGTTATGTTGCAGCGGTAAATCATGGCTCATTGGCTGTCACCGTGACTGACAGATGAAAGAGCCACTGGGCATCTCTTTACCTCTTTATGTTTGGCCCGGGCACGTTTCTAAATATAACCCCAACTGCAGGGAGCGGTGTGGGGGCAGCTCGCTGTGAACGAGCCTTTGGCATTCACTGGCTCTGCCGCCTCAATGCCACTGGAGGGTCGTTTTCCTGCCCGACCTCCAATCGCTGCTGGGACCGGAGGCTGGGCTCCTCCACATGGGCTTCCAGTTCCCCGGGATGGCAGGCTCTGCATGAGTGGGGGGCACCCACATACCGGTGTGTGTGGAGAGGGGCCGCACTATTCCTCAGGCCCCAGGGCAGGACCAAGGGCTCCTGGGCACCTGCACAGTGAGGGGTGGAGGCATGCAAAGGCCTTCTACCTCCTCTCTGCAGCACACAGTGTAACCACACCCCCTCGTTACTATTTATAGGGTAGGGGTGATGTTAGTGTCCCTTCCAATTTCTAGAAGCTCAGAGGGCAGAACACCAGATATGTCCACAGCATGGACCCTGCCCTGGGCCAACTACAGGATGCCCCCCTCTGCCTGCGCCAGGGCATGGCCTGGTTATATGTCCACATGCAGCACCCTGAACAGGAAGAACTCCAAGCCAAGGCACCGGGAATTCCTCCTGAGGTTACTGGTCTAACCTACGACAGAGCAGGTCCCTGACCCTCTTGGCCAAGAGCCATTGATGGACCTGGCCTCCAGGAACTTAACCAATTCTTTTGTGAACCCAGTTATGCCTTTGGCCTTCACAACATCCCCTGGCAAGGAGCTCTACAGGTTGACTATGCGCTGGGTGAAGAAAGACTTCCTTTTGTTTGTTTTAAACCTGCTGCCTATTAATATCATTGGGTGACCCCTGTTTCTTGTGTTATGTGATGGGGGTAAATAAGACTTCCTTATTCACTTTCTCCACACTATTCATGATTTTATATCCCACTATCATATCTTCCCTTAGTCGTCTATTTTCCAAGATGAATGGTCCCAGGCTTTTTACTCTCACCTCATATGGAAGCTGTTCCATGCCTTTAATCGTTTGTGTTGCTCTTCTCTGTAATTTTTCCAATTCTAATATACCTTTTTTAAGATGGGGCAACCAAAACTGCAGACAGTATTCATGGTGTGGGTGTGCCATAGATCTATATAGAGGCATTATGATATTTTCTGTCTAATTATCTATCCCTTTCCTATTGGTTCCTGACATTCTATTTGTTTTTTTTGGCTGCTGCTGCATATTCAGCGGATGTTTTCACACAACTATCCACAATGACTCCCAGATCTTTTTCTTGAGTGGTAACAGCTAATTTACATCCCATCATTTTGTATGAATAGTTGGGATTATGGTTTTCCAATGCATATTACGTTGTATTTATCAACACTAAATGTCATCTGCCATTTTCTTGCCCAGTCACCCAGTTTTGTGAGATCCTTTTATAATTCTTTGCAGTCAGCTTTGGATTTACCCATCTGCAGTAATTTTGTATCATCTGCAAATTTTGCCACCTCATGGTTTGCCCCTTTTCCGAGATCATTTCTGACTATGTTGAACAGCACTGGTCCCAGTACAGATCCCTGGGCGACACCACTATTTAGCTCTCTCCATTCTGAAAACTGACCATTTAGTTCTACTCTTTTGTTTCCTGCCTTTTAACCAGTTACTGACCCATGAAAGGACCTACCCTCTTATCCCATGACTGTTTACTTTGCTTAAGAATTTCAGTAAGGGGCCTTGTCAAAGGCTTTCTGAAAGACCAAGTACGCTATATCCACTGCATCACCCTGGTGCGTGTGCTTGTTGACCCCCTCAGAGAATTCTAATAGATTAGTGAGGCATGATTTCCCTTCACAAATGTTATGTGCATCGAAGTATCTAATAATTCTGTTCTTCACTATAATTTTAACCAATTTGCCTGGGACTGAAGGTAGGTTTACTGCCTGTAATTGCCTCTGGAACCTTTTTTAAAAAATTGGCATTCCAGCTGATCAAGTCCCCAGTTGAGGCCAACCTACAGTTAGGGTAGAGGAGCAGTTCTAACCCACCACAAAACCTCTGTGAGAGCTAATACCCACAGCCAAATGGCCAGAGCAGAGCAGCAGTTCGGCCTGTTATGGGTGCCGAGTGGGGCACAATGTGACTGAGCAGCTGTTTCAGTTACAGAGGGAGCAGATCTGAGGGGTCAAGCGCCGCTGTCACCATATGCCTCAGCACTCCAGTGAGGCCTCCCTGTGCCAGCAGAACGGCGCTATGAGACAGGTGGTGGAGCCCCAGCCAGACCAGACTGTGCTTGGGACTTCCAGCTCAACAAACTGTGAGTGGGGCACTTGGGGAGGTGAGAATAGTGCATCAGCTGCTCATGGCTCAGCACAAGAATGACAGCAGGTGGGCACTGAGAGCCATGCTACCTTGGGTAGGAGTGGCAGAGGTTGTTACGTTGTAAGGTTCATACAAGTTTACTCTGCATTTGCCTTCCCTTTTCCCAAGAACGATCTCTTGTTTTAAAATGCTCTGGTCAGTGCATTTGCAAATGGGGAATCAGTTGCCTACCCCCTGGGGGTGGGGTGGGGGAAGAGAAAGAGAGACCAACCCCCAGCAGGACTGGGACGGTGCTGACGTGTCAGGGTTTGGGGGTCCCCGCAGCACAGTGAGCCTGAAGTCCCCCATCCCGGGGATCCTGACCTTTCCCCAGCCCCCAGACGACAAAGGGAGACAGGCAGCTCCTGGAAATGCAGCTTTACTGGCCAACGTTTCTGACACTTCCAATTGCCAGGCCCCACCTGGTGTCATCTCCCCCAGCAGCACCAGCCAGCGTCCTGCCCCAATCTGCCTGAATGACCTCCAGGGAGTGCGGGGGTTGCACCTTTCCCTGTGTGAGACGTGGCCTCTTTTGGGGGCCCCGGTGCGGGTTGGGGGAAACATGACACGTGAATCAAGGCATGTGTGGAGAGCTCTGCAGCTGCCCTGGCCTGTCTGACCTTTTGAACAGGCGTTTAAAGGGTGTGAAAATGACGGGCTCATGCCGTGTGTGTGGACATGGGGCCAATGGCAGTGGGGTGGGAAGGACACAGGATGACAGCCGGGTACACGTTGGCAGTGTCCATGGGCCCGTAGCTCATGCGGTCATGAGTGTAACAATAGGATCAGTTCAGTTCAATTCTCTTCATCTCCCTCCAAACCTGTCCCCCATGGGCCCACTGGAGGGCTGAGGGGTTGAGGAGCTTGTGTGCCGTGGCAGGGTCCCCATCCAAAGGGGCCGAAGCCTCTAGCAGGCAGAGCAGCGGTCGCTCTTCTCCTGTAGCCCCGGGTTGCGACGCAGCATGTCCTTGAGGGAGCCGTCCTGCTCTGTCAGCAGCTGGTTGATCTCGTTCTGCTTGTACTCGGGGGAGAGCTTGTGGCCATACAAGGAGCTCTTGCCTGAGGTAGGGTTGGAGTCCCGCTGTGCACGGCGGGCACAGGCCCGCACCAACAGGTACACCAGCTCGGCCATGTTGAGGATGATGCAAATACCGGAGGTGGCCAGCATGAAGACAGTGAAGATGGTCTTCTCGGTGGGCCGGGAAATGAAGCAGTCAACGGTGTTGGGGCATGGGTAGGCCTCACACTTGACCAGCCGGATCATCTGGTAGCCAGGGTAGATCATGTAAAATATGTACATGAAGACAGCCTCAAAGAGGAGCCGGAATATCACACTGCAGATGTACGTCCACCACAGTGAGCCTGAGATGCGCATCTTGTGCTTTTTCACCTCCTCCAGGTGTTTGGGGTCCCCGTGCCCCGTCAGCACCAACAACTTCTTTTCCTGGTGCTGCTGGTAGGCCACATGCATGGCCACCAGCAGGGCCGGCGTGGTAACCAGGATCAGCTGCAGGGCCCACAGGCGCACGTGGGAGATGGGGAAGAAGTGGTCGTAGCAGACGCTGTTGCAGCCTGGCTGCTGGGTATTGCAAGTGAAGGCAGATTTTTCATCTCCCCAGACACTCTCAGCTGCCACCACCAGCACCATGATCCTGAAGATGAAGATGACCGAGAGCCAGATGCGCCCGATGGCGGTGGAGTGGCGGTTCACACCACTCACCACGGTGTAGAGGCCTGCCCAGTTCATCTTTCCTCACGCCTGCAAGAGACAGCAGCAGCAGGTCAAGTTAGCAGCCAAGAGACCCTAGGCGTATGGGCCCTGTGAGCTCAGAGGAGTGGAGACCAAGGCTCCAGGGGCAGCATTCACCATGCTTTTGATGGAGCCCTTTGCTTTCCTGACAGGAATGTCCAGACAGCCTGGCCACATCTGACAACTCTGTGACCTTTGACTTGCACAAACGGTGTCACCCCAGCAACCCACTCTGTGTTTCTAGCCCTCATGCTTGTAAAGGAAACCCGAAGAATGTCAATCATTTGAAACAAATGCCATGTTCTCTGCCAGAGACTGCAGGCAGCCTGAAAGTAATTCAGAGCGCTGGGAACTAATCCTCACACTGCAGCAAAGTGTTGACTCTGAAACCTAATGATGGGGTGTTCACTCTCATGGCTGATCATTTCAGCAGGAACACCCAGCTAATATGCTTATCCCCCTCCTCCTCCTGGGGCTCCCACGGCCCCTGCCCCAGCTACCTACCCCTCCAGCTTCACCCCACCGATTTCAGCCCCATGGCTGCAGCACGGAGAAGCTGCAGCAGTAGGAACAGCACAGAATACATTGAGCATCATCATGTGAATTGGGGCTGAACAACCTGGGCTGATTGGAGTGCTCATTTGCATATTAATTTGCTGATTGGAGCACAGGGCACTCTGCAGTAGGATTTATGCCCAGCTGGCTGGAGGCACAGGTGGGCCCTGTTCATCATTCCACCTCGGGTGTGGTGCAGCTTTCGCCTGCCCGCTCCCTAATTGCTCTTCCCCAGCACAGTGAGGAAAGGCCTGGGGTTGCCACAGTCAGAGGCTCTGCTCTCCACCTGCATGCACCAGCTACGCAGCCTGGCCCCTCCCTTGCCAACCCCCTCCCAGCAGAGAGCTCAGCAGGGCCGAGGGACCAGTGTGGGCAGGGCAGTGTCCTGCTGGACTGGGCTCCTGCCTTAGCTAGTGCTCAGCACTTCAGGGTAGGGGCATCCACCAGCTGGGCCTGGCCGTCATGCCCAAGTGGCTGGTGTAAGGGAGCCACTTGGGCTTTGCTGCTGTTTGCTCCATCCTCAGCCCCCCACCCCAGCAGTTCCTGAGTGCTTCCTGCTCACCCGGAGCCAACCTCTCCCTGCCCATCTGCACAATCCCGTCTGGTGTGCTCTGCTGCTAAGCCAGGCATCCCACTTACCAGGACGTCTCCCAGCCCCCAGCTCTAAGCAGAGCCCTGGCCTGAGCCACGCCAGGGGAGAACGTGGCACAGGGCCCCAGAACAGAATGACACCAGGGACAGAACAAACCCCTGCCCCGTTCCCCCTCGCCTGCCAGATCCTGGGAGCAGCCGCAGTGCCTGGGAGAAGGGTCCATTCCCCTCCTGGGGCTCCCTGGCCAGCCCTGGGTGACATCCGGCAAAGTGACTCGCAGCCATCGCCTGCCTCTGCCTGCCCGCAGCAGGGCCAGCCTAGACCACATGGCACCCTAGCGAGGGGTGTCTTTGGTCCCCCTATTTTGGGTCCTCCACACAAACATTTGCCCAAGTAACTAGTAAAACAAGGCTGACACTACTGCAGGTGGGCTCTCACTTCACTTCTCTTCATTCTTACGTCTCCCTTCCTGAGGGCACGCCCGCCCCACACGCACCTGCGGGGTTGCAGAAACCCAGCTTTCAGCAAGCTGGAAGGGGCCTGGAGATTCTACAAGGTCCAGCGCGTCGGAGGAGGTCAGTGACAAACGAAGCCCCATGGGGAATGCCTGAGCTATGTTACTGCAGACATCCTACTTTCCTTTTTGTCGCTAGCAGCAAAAACAGCCCCCGCACCTCAGGCGGTCACCTGCCCCTAGATCTGGCCTGGCTCTGCCAGCACCACTGCCTCCTGGGCAGAACCCGGCAGGGGCAGGGGACGGGTGGGTCTCTGAAGCAGACACGTTACCTTGTGGTGAGGAGTGCGCCCTTCCTGAGCAGCCTTGAGGGTCCCCTCTAAGATCTCATGTCTCCAGGCAGGCGTGTGCCTGGCTCAGCCCCCGCGCCGCCTGCCCTTGTCTCTCTCTGCCGCTGCCCTGCACTGGGAAGTCATATGCTGCTTTATAAACTATTCCCATACAATGAGGCCTTTATGGGACCCTGAACAACACACTTTAGCATTCAGATCAACCACCCTGACTTCCGCCTACCCCTGCCAGACAAAGTGCCTGTGTCCTGCATTCCAGCCCAGCCCAGCCCCACTTGCTCCCACCTTACCGCAGGACAATGCATGACTCCCAGCCCTCCTGATCCACCCTCATGGCAACCTTGGCCAGGCAGGGCCCTACGGCTGCTCTCACCACTGCCCCCAATGGCTCTGCTGGCCAGGGCCAGGGCCAGGGCCTCGGGCTGCTCCCTCTGCAGAGGTGCCTGGCGCCAGGCTCCCCAGGGAACAAGCAGGGCTCTCTGGAGGGACAGCTCACCCTGGCCCAGAGATTCCTGGGGGAGGCTGCAAGTGCTGGGGTGAGCTCAGCTGTCCTGCTGCTGTCAGGAGGGGGTCAGAAGGGTCAGATCTGGGGAAGGGCAGGGCCCCCCTCACTCAGGCTGTGGTGCCATGATGTTTCCCTGGTGTCAGTCAGTGTGTGCTGGCTCCTGACAAACATCTGGAAACTTGCCCCCCTCTGAGCACCAGAGCCCAGCTGGACCCAGCTCCCGAGCACTCACTTCTCGGCACCACCACTGCCGCTACAGCTGGTGTGAGAAGGGGTGTGCTTCGCAGGGAGACGGCACGGCTTTGCCAGCCCAGCAGGCAGGAGAGCCGCCTCTCTCCAGCTCCTCGGCTCGCTGCCATGCTGCTCGCTGGACGGGGAGCTGAGCGCTAGCAAGAGCAGGTGACTCACCTGGGGTCCTGCGGCTGGCTGTTGGCAGAGTGGGGAACGCTGTCCTGGTCCCAGCCCAGTGCCCCAGCTGCAAGCCCATCCTACCCCACTGATGCCTGGAAAGTCTCTCCCCTGCTGTGGGGTTGGACTTCATAAGATCCCTTTAAAGTCTGTGAACCTTATTGGAGGCAATAAAATGCTCTTGGTTCTGTTTGGACAAGAGAGCTGCAGCTGGGTCACTCTGACAGGGCTGGGGCCTGGCCTGGCCCCGGCGGATGGGCACTGCGTGGGTGGGGTCATTTGCTGGCTGAGGGCATAGGTGTCACTGCTCCTTTGCTAAGCAACGAGCTGGCCCGGAGCTGCGCCATCCTGGGGGTGACCTGGTGCAGAGCTCAGGTGGAGCTGAGGCCATGGCCGGGGAGCCCTATCATGCTAATGCAGGGGAGGGGGAGGCCTTGGCCTGCAGCTATAGTGAGGCCAAGATCTACCCAGAGGCTCGGCTGTGGCCTCCCTGCCCAGCAACCACCTGACAGCCTGTGAGCTGGCCCAGCTGGCGCTGGGGGCTGCCGCAGAGCCCTTGGGCTGGGCATGGCCAGTGCAGGCAGCGGAGGCGCTCGGTTGCCGGCACGGGGGTCTGACCCAATCGGTGTTATAGAGTCGTTAGTTGCAGGCTTGCCAAGCTTATTCTGCCCCTCCCCCGTCTTTTTGCTTTGACCCCTCAGGGCAGGGCTTGCCTGCGGGAAGCTATTGCCTCCAGGGTGTGCTGGGCGGGGTGAATGGCGTCCCAGGTTGAGGAGGGGACGTGAGCTGGTGTTACCTACTTAGAAGGAATCCCTAGAAAACTGACCCCAGCCCGGTCTGCTGCCAGCCGCCTTGGCAGAAGGGTTACAGTTCTTTGTATTATCGTCGTGCCCAGGAGTCCATCACTGCCCAACCCAACTGTGCCGGGGGCTGTACAAACTTAGACCAGACTGCCCATGCCCCAACGAGCTCAGAAAAGGGAGGGAATTGGTGACACTTTTAAGGTGGCAATAATAATGAACTAGCAAGTGACGAGCCAAAGAGGAAGGAGCTCTGTGACGCCCCTGTAAGAGCAGCGCTGCCTACACAACAGAAGGCTACAGGGAAATGGCAGTGCCCCCCACATCTGGTGGTACCGTCAGGGAAGCCCAGGCAGAGATGGAAGGGAGAGGGGGGGAGCCGGGCAGGGGAGCCTGGGTGGAGATGGAGGCAGGCAGGGGAACTGGGAGCAGAGAGGGGAGGGGTTGCAAGTCAGGCATTACTAACTGGTGCCTGTGTGTGGCAGGGCCCATGACATCTGCGGGCGCTTGTTTCAGGGCTGTGTTCGGGACATGCTGTTCCCTCTGCTCCTGTTGAAGTTTAACCTCCTGAGAAAGGCCCAGTCCAAAGGCACCAGGGACACAGCCCTCCTCCCCCGCTGGGATCAGCTAATGGGGCCAAGGGTCAGTTACACAAGAGGAGGCAGGAAGAGCTGAAGGGCAAGGGCTGTGCATGGACAGCCCCAGGTGCTGCTTTGGGACATACAGACAGACCCCCAGGCCAGCCACTCTGCCTGTGGTTGTGGGGACGGGGCTGCTCCAGCCCTATGGGGCAGACCTGGCCAAAGCTCTGCGTTCTCAGCACTGTTGTTTGCCAAGAAGTGGGCAGTATGAAGGACAGGGCTGCAGAGCCAGCCCCAAGCCAGCTCCAGCATGGCAGAGCCCAGACATGCCAGAGACCACAGGACACGGTGGGGCTTGATGCCCCAGCATGGCATGGTAAAGGCTAGCATCCTTGTGGGCACAGCTACCTCCCAGGTCTGAATTCGAGCGACCTCAGTGTGGGCCCCTGGGACCGTTTTGCTTCTTCAGTCAGCAGCCAACTCACTGCCATCGACTTGGCCACGTCCCTCCCAAAGAGGGCTAGCGCTTGGCACAGAAGCCTTGTGAGACAGCCGGAGGGTGCCCTGCAGTGCCATGCACAGGACCCACTGTTCGCACTGCGGGGCAGGCTGGCACTGGCCTCATAGCTGGGCTCTGGGCTGGAGGTTGAGTGCATGGTCACAACTGAGCAGGGCCGAGATGATGCCCGATAGGGCAGGTGTGTGCAGATCCCGGAGGCAATTGGCTGAGTTGGTGGGGGCGGCTCCATGGGTGTGCAAGGTGCAGTGCAGGTTGTGCCAGCATTCATGGCAGCAGGTCCCTGTGAGCTTCCCCAGCACCTGCAATGGGCACAGCAGAGCCCTCTGCTTACAAACACGAGTGCTGCGTTCCCTGTGGACTGCCACTGTAGGATTCGCCAGGCCCAGGCAGACTTGGCCTTGCACAGAGGCAGGGCCACATCCTATGCGGGAGAAGGCCTGGTCCCAGCCAGCTTGAGGCATGAGTATACCTGAACCTGGGCTGCCACAGGCCAATGGCCCATCTAGTCCCATCTCCTGCCTCTGCCCAATGTGCCCATGGGCTGGCAGCCACCCTGCCCAGGTGTTTTGAGACTTGTCTCAGGTGAGCTGGGCCTTCCAGGACTGGGACACAGCTGCACCTGTGCCAGATGAGTCAGGTGAGGTGGCAAAGGCTCGGGTGCCTAGGAGCCCTGCAGTGCGTACAGTAAGTGAGACGTGGAAGGGCAGGCTGTGTGCTGGGGAGAGATGGGCCAGCAGAAAGCCACAACCCCCCGAGCAAAGCCAGCCTCAGACCGCAGGACTGTGGGCACCCTGCCCCAAGGGAGCAAATGTCTGCACCCAAGCCTGAGGCTAAGGAAGAGCCCTGTGAGGGACCCAAAGGAGGAGAAGGATGGGGGAATCAGAGCATGAAGGGAACAGGAGGGCAGCTGTACAGGGAGAGACCCTGGCAAGGAGAAGCAGGGCAGACCATTCTAACCAAAGCGTCCCCAGGGCTGGGAGTCCAAGGAAAAGGGAACGGTGGGTCCCCTGGCCAGCCCAGGGAGAAAGGCCACCCAGAGGCTCAGGGGGCCTGGCAGTTGAGGCCAGAGGATGGGCTGAAAATGAGCTGAAGAGAAGTGAGGACACTTGGGAAGCCAGGCCATGTCTACCTTAGGGCTGGCAGGAGACTGACTTAGTTTGGATTTTGATACTTCTTGTGAATGAGCTGGAGGGCCAAGTCCTGCGGGGTGTGTGGGGGGAGCAGCTAGAGTGCTTGCAGTGCCTTTCTGTGCCACAGGGGTGGGCTCTGCTACATGGCCAGTCTCCCGTTCGAACGTGCTGTGCGGCTTGTGTAAGCCCGTGTAAATGGCTGGGCACTTTGGCATCCACATCAACTGCTTTCTGGGTAGTCTGATTTTCCAGGCCAGATGGTCCATAACAGAGGAGATATCTGGCACCCCACAATCCGGGTGTTGTTTGACAGGGCACCTCCTAGCCCTGGGAATGTAGATTTAATAGGAGCAGAATAATCCCTGCTAAAAGAGCCTGAGATGTGTCTGCCCTTGGCCTGGAGCTGCTAACTGCCCTGTTACCAAGTTGTTCCTTTTATGGGAGACGAATGTGCTGTGTTGATACCGAGTTGGGATTTGTGTAACACGACCAGGCCATGTCACGTCTCCCAGACGCATGCTGGGCTGTAAGTAACCACCTTATGCTGCACCATGAGATAGTCCCTCTTGAGCTGGTCCATGGCAAAGTTGCTCTGGTTTAATATCACACCTTCGGTTTAACAGGCACAAGGTACAAGACCATACCTGGGTGCCAGGAATTCAGTTTAAACCTGCTGGTTTGTATCTTGATTCCCTAGTGATGCAGGCCAGGTTTCCGTTGAATTCAGCATGTCCACACGGGCTCTTGTGCCAGTTCAGTTTAATTCGTTTGAAAGGCCTGTCTTTAGCTGCTCAGATGTGACTCTACATTGGGACAGACCCTCGGTGCTGAGCTGCCCAGCTGGCCTTTTCTCCGCGAGTCATTCCATCGCTCTGGGTACAGCCGGCCCAGGATGTGGGGTGCTAGCAGCAAGGAGGGTGACGCAGTAGCAGGTGCTTCTCAGCCCAGTACGTGCAGCAGAAGAGGGAATGTTTGTGGTCACACAGCAAATGCAGCTGCTGATAAGACCTTGGTGTGGCATCCTGGGATAGCTGCAAAAGGGTTGTGAATGGCAGAGGAAAAGCCAGGCCTGACGTGGGGCCAGAGGTAAAGGTGGTTTCTGATAACTGAGCTGTAGGAAAACGACTGTATTATAACAAACCCAGGAGCCCAGCTAAAGGAAAGGGAAAGGACCGCATTCTTCAAGCAGCAGAGAACTTGCATCTCTTGAACAGCTGTAAACCTGTCTCCTGGTCGCAGACTCCTTGTACGGCTGCTGTGACACCAGAAAACAGCCTCGGAGCGTGAGGAGCAAGAGGCCAGGCCAGGCCAGCAGCTGGGGCACCAGCCTAAGGCACGGGAAACCTGCATTCAAGTCCCTGCTGTGCCACAGCCTCCCTGAGTGACCTTGGGCCTCTCTGGCTGGGTCCCTGTTTGCACAAGGGGGAGGACGGCCCTGCCCTGTGCTCAGAGGGCCGTGTGGACACTGGGTGCTAGGATGAGCAACCCACAGACGTGCTTAGCTAGGCAGGTGCCTGGACAGGTGGAGTGAGGTGAAGGACGGTGGGGCTCCCAAGTGCTCTGGTGAAACAGCTGCTGCTGTGCGTGGTCCTAAGCCCCCCATATCAGCAGGCTTTTGTCTGGGCGTGTGAGAGCAGGAAAGACTCCCCAGAATACAGGGCAGAACCAGAGCAAGGCTGGGCCTGGTTCCTCTGCTCCAGATCCCCCCAAGAGTCCGTGAAGAGTTTATTAAGGCTGCAGGCACAGGGAGTTGTGGGGCCCTACTGGGCCCATCCCATTTTCCTCAGGGCCAGCTGCACAGCAGTGCTCTGGAAGAAGGGGGAAGGCTGGAGGGGGCAGACCTCCTGTGGGGAGCTCCAGGGGGATGGGAGAGAGCTGGAGAGGGCTTTGAGATGCCAACTCCCTGGCACCCTGCAGGCTGCGGCTATGCTCTGGGACTGCAGGGATCTTTGGGGTCGTTCCCTCCTGCAGAGTCTGCACAATGTGTGGGGCTAGCCATGGAGGTGCTGTGTGAGTCATAGATCATAGACTATTAGAGTTGGAAGGGACCTCAGGAGGTATCTAGTCCAACCCCCTGCTCACAGCAGGACTATCCTCAGCTAAATCATCCTGGCGAGGGTTTTGTCAAGCCTCAGATTAAAAACCTCTAAAGATGGAGATGCCACCACCTCCCTAGGTAACCCATTCCAGTGTTTCACCACCCTCCTACTGAAAAACTTTTTCCTAATGTCCAGCCTAGACCTCCCCCACTGCAACTTGAGACCGTTACTCCTTGTTCTGTCATCTGCCACCACTGAAAACAGCCTAGCTCCATCCTCCCTGGAACCCCCTTTCAGCTAAAGGCTGCTATCAAATCCCCCCCTCGTTCTTCTCTTCTGCAGACTAAACAGGCCTAGTTCTTTCAGCCTCTCCTCATAAGTCTTGTGCTCCAGCCCCCTAATCATTTTTGTTGCCCTCTGCTGGACTCTCTCCAACTTGTCCACATCCTTTTTGTAGTGGGGGGGCCAAAACTGGACACAATACTCCAAATGCGGCCACACCAATGCTGACTTGAGGGGAATAATCACTTCCCACAATCTGCTGGCAGTGCTCTTACTAATGCAGCCCAATATGCCATTAGCCTTCTTGGCAACCAGGGCACACTGCTGACTCATTTCCAGCTTCTTATCCACCGTAACGCCCAGATCCTTTTCTGCAGAACTGTTGCCTAGCTCGTCGGTCCCCAGTCTGTAGCTGTGATTTGCATTCATCTGTCCAAAGTGCAGGACTCTGCACTTGTCATTGTTGACCCTCATCAGATTTCTTTTGGCCCAATCCTCCGATTTGTTTAGGTCCTTCTGTATCCTATCCCTACCTTCCAGGGTATCTACCACTCCCCCTAGCTTAGTGTCATCTGCAAACTTGCTGAGGGTGCAATCTACCCCCTCTTCCAGATCATTAATGAAGATGGTGAACAAAACCGGTCCCAGGACTGACCCCTGGGGCACACACTTGTGACCGGCTGCCAGCTAGACATGGAGCCATTGATCACTACTTGTTGAGCCCTTTGCTCTAGCCAATTCTCTATGCATTTTATAGTCCATTTATCCAACCCATACTTTTTTAACTTGCTGATAAGAATACTGTGTGAGACTGTATCAAAAGCTTTGCTAAAGTCAAGGTATATCACGTCCACCACTTTCCCCTCATCCACAGAACCAGTCACCTCTTCATAGAAAGCAATCAGGTTGGTCAGGCATGACTTGCCCTTGGCGAATCCATGTTGGCTGCATCACCTTCCTCTCTTCTAAGTGCCTTAAAATGGAGGACTTGCTCCATGACTTTTCCAGGGATTGAGGTGAGGCTGACCGGCCTATAGTTCCCTGGATTCTCTTTCTTCCCTTTCTTGAAGAGGGGCACTATATTTGCCTTTTTCCAGTCATCTGGGACATCCCCCTGTTGCCTCGAGCTTTCAAAGATAATAGCCAATAGCAATAGTCCTGCCAGGCCTTTAACACGCTCCAGGGCAGGGGCTGGTCGCTGCTCCCTGCCGCAGGGGAATGACTCCAGCAGCTTCTGCACTCACCTTGCCAATGCCTCCGGACACCACCCTTGGACAGCGATTAGGCTTAGCCATTTCCAGAGCTGATGAGCCTGGAAGGGACTGCCCTGGCTTGCCCCCCGGAGGACCTGCCTGCCTCCAAGGCCCTTCCTAGGTAATTGTGTGACTCAGCCCAGCCCCCAGGAGGGGCAGCATTAGGTGTAGTGCCTGGGATTGGGGGCACAGAGTGGGTGTCTCACCATCAGTGCCAGCCGAGCACAGCCTCTGCTGGAAGCTGGAAGTTCCTGGTGCAAGGAACTGAGCTGGTGTGGGCGTGACACAGCCTCTGGGGCTGGGCTGAGCCGTGAGCTGCAAGCACCACTCTGCGGTACATGGCCCTGACGGAGCCGGCTGGGGACCAGAAACCTCCTGAGCACCAAGAAAGCCCCCTGCATTACACAGGAATACACCAGCCACTAGCGCCCATCCTAGGATGGGGCATGCGTGCAGCAGTCAGCAGCCACTGCCAGCAAGCTCTGCCATCACCCACGTGCCATCTGGCCACAGCAGGGACTGCCCGTTCCTGGGCCAGCACGCGCCATGGCAGCTCTGTTCTCCAGCAGAAAAACTAGGGCCCCAGCAGTAGCTGCAGAAGATGGTGATTGGGACAAGACCTCCCCAGTGCCACAGACAAAACGCACACGTCCACAGCAATCCTGCTGGCACCAGGTGAGGAGCTGATGTGACCCGCTGCCAGGGGTCAGGTGCCTCCCTGCAAATGTCCCTGCAACCACGAAGAGACCCCAGCACCTCGCCTGGCATGGGCCTGTGCCCCACCCTCCCCAGCCCCGGCACCACAAGGGACAGCGGGCAGCCCTGAGCATGCGGCAGGACCTCTGCACAGTAACAACTGGTGAATGCTGGGAAATGGAGAGAAACACGAGGATGCCTGCGAAGAGGGGCCCTTGGCCCGGAACGGTCCCACAACAGACAGCCATGCTGGCAGTGAGGGGAGAGCGATCGTGCCCCAGGAGGGACAGCTGCTGAGTTTGGGTGTCTGTGGCACCCACAGGGCTGGTGGATGTCGCGTAGCGTTCTGAGCTGAGACAGGAGACGTGGCGTCCAAGGGCCATGGCTGGGGCGGTGGAGCCCATCAGCGGCACTGGTGAGGTAGCCGCCCCTAGGGGCTAGAGGCAGCTGGAGGACAGGACTCAGCAGGGACTCCCAGGGGCGGGGGAAGGCAGTAATACCCCAGGAAAAGAGGCAATGTGTTGCCCATCTATGTGAGGGGGCAGCCTCCAGCTCTCCTGGCAGGGCAGCTGCAGGACGTCTTGACGAAGGAAGGGGAAAACAGAAAACACTCTGGTGGCAGAGTCAAAGCAAAGTCATGCGTAACCCCCACAAGGGCAGAACCCCCTTAACTCTGCCCAGGTGCTCGGTGGGGGGTGTGAGTACCTGGGCAACTTCTTGCCTAAGCACATGGCTCCCCCAGCTAGCAGCAGGGGGGGAGGTGGAGGGAGGGAAGAGTGTGGGGTGGGGGAGAGCTCACCTCAGCTGGCCTGGGCTGATAGAGCGGAGACCCCTCAGCCAGCCTGCTGGAGGTGGGAGGGAGGTTACCCCCGGACACCGTGGGGCATTTGCGCCACACAGGGAACTGGGTAATAGCTGGGCGAGCCAGAGCCCTGCGGGGCCAGGTTGGGGACCCCTCCCCCGGCTCCCTTGCTCAGAGGAGGGGAGTTGCGTGCCAGCCTCTGGCAAAGGCGGAGGCAGCGCTGGGCTGTGACGAGGGACCGCAGACTCACCGCTGGCACCGGGGAACAGGCAGGGCGGTGCGAGTGTCCTCTCATGAGTGCTGTGCTGCTGTGGAGCTGGGATTTTATACTGTCCTCCCCGTTCCTATCTGGTTGGCAGGCGCTCAGCCAGGGAGGGAGGCTGACGCCATCCAGCGTTTGCTCACCCTCCAGGTAAACAGCCTCAGGTGTGTCCAGTCTGTGCCACTCAGCAAGCCAGCCCTGCCCTGCCGCTGCCGACTCCCCACCTGGGCCAGGCAGCCAGGGCCCACACCCACGGACTGGTCACAGCCCTTCCTTGCTTGCTCCTTAGCCATGTCCCCCCCCACCGCTAGCTGCTCAGCTCGGCCTGCAGGCATGAGAGCCCAACCACAGCCCACCAGGCAAGGGGGAGAGGGTCTGCACCTGATGCCGGTGGGGGGTTACAGCAGCCTGAGTTTCCCCACAGTGACCCCCAGGTGCAGGGGGGCTTGGCGCGTCTCCCGTTGGCACGCAGGGCCAGCACTGTCAAATGTCTCCCAGCTCTGTGCCCTCGATTGCTGAACTGCAGCAAGTCCGACCCTGCAGTGGGCAGCTGCAAAGGCAAATACAGGCTGTAAACGATTAACTCGGCCAAGTGGGGCCTGCCCCAGGCACTGAGCACAGCAGCCTACGTGTGGGACACGCTGACCCCAGGCCATGGCTTCCGCCTGGCCAGGAGGGCCTGAGCTCCACCGCGGAGCCAGGGCCCGCTGCGCCCTGCCTCCTGGCGCAGCTAGGATCTCGCCCTCGCCCAGCACAGCAGCCCCCAGCGCCCAGCCCGCCGGCTGGAGGTGACATGGCTTGGGGGAGGTGGCAGGAGAGGTTGGGGGACGGCAGTGTTTGAGTTGGTTTGGAAGGGCAGCTGAGTGGGGAGGGCTGTGCGGCCGAGGGCTGTGCTAGATAGCATGGCTGTGTTAGTGGGGGGGGTTGGAGCTGAGAAGTCATGTTTGGGAGGGGCGGGGGAGCAGGTTGCTTGGATTTGGGGGCTGGGTGGTGAGCTGTTGTGGGGGTTGGAGAACCATGTCTGTGGGACTGGGGCCAGAGCTGGGGTGCTGTGCCTGGGGGCTGTGCCTGAGATGTTGGGGCACTGTCTGGGAGTTGGGGGGGCTGAGTGGGGAGCCGTGACAGGGTTGGGGGGTTGTGATGGGGGTTGAGGAGACTGAGTGGGGGAGCTGTGGCGGGCGGGCTGCATTGGGGGTCAGGAGGCGGTGGGGGTGGGATTAGCTGGGTGGGTTAGGCAGGAGGGCCTAGGCGGTAGGGTGCCAGCCTGGGGGGAGACTGAGGTTCAGTTCCCTGCTCTCCCACACGCCCCATGAGCCCGTGCTGCTGCAATACCACACTTGGCCCGGCCCGTTGAAACGTGGTGCAGACGTTGGGGCTTCAGCTGGAGTCTGGCTCTAGGCCTTACAAGGTGGGAGGGTCCCAGGGCAGCATGAGCCCACCTGGCCATTCAAGGACCCCTGAGCCGGTCCCACGCGTAGCCCCACGCGTAGGCCAGCAGGCGTAGCCTCAGGCCCGGCCTGGTAGCAGGATTATCTAGGGTCTAAATGCCGTCGGCTCTCAATGGGATTTTGGCCCCCCCCTGCAGCCCACTGGGGAAAAGGGATGTGGCCCCCATGCCGAGGGAGCGCTCCAGGCTATGCCTTGCCCTGTGGTGGGGCTAGGGGGCTGGCCTATCATTCCACCGGCTCTGAAGCAGCCCCCCACCCCACCCAGGAGGAGCGAGGCAGGGCAGCAGCTCAAGGCCTGCCAAGGGGTGGCTGTCAACAACTTTATCTGCCAAGGAAGGGCAGGGCCTAGACTAGAGCAAAGAGTAACCCACACCGTGAGACACAGATTATGAAGTTGTGCCCTGCTGGGGGGGGTTTCGGGGGGTGTCGGGGCAAGAATGCAGGCTCCCAGCTGCTGCCCCCTGGTGTCTCCCACCAGGGGGCCCTGGCAGGGAGGGAAGAGGGGGGCTGCTGGATGCTCCCCCTGATCTCCCCACAGGGGGTGCTGTGGGGGGACAAGGCAGCAGCACATGCCTGGGGGGGGGAGGGAGGGATCTCCCAGCTATTCCAGCCCCAGCTGGGGAGTGGTGAGGAGCATGGGCGGGGGACGGGGAGCTCCCGGCTGCTCCCCCCTGGTCTCCCCGCAGGGGGCGGCGCTGCCTGCTGGCATGGGCATCTGCTGGGGGCTCATGGCATGGGGGCAAGTGGGGAGCTGGCCGGCTGCAGCAGGGCCTTTGCGGTGTTGGGCGGTGGCGGGCACTGCTCAGAGCCCTGCAATCACAGTCCAGGTGACAACTGGCTGAGTCAGCTGGGTGCAGCTGCTGGCGGCCTCTCCCCCGCTCTGCTGGCTGGGCCCCCTGGCTACCTCCCCCTCCCCTCCTGCCTGATCCCAGCCTGCCGCCTGGCCCCTGCTCCCCTCCCCTCCTGCTGCAGGCTGGGGGTGTCTGGTCCTCAAGAGGATGGGGGGGTGCAGAAGGAACCCCAGCTCCTGTCTGGCTGAGACGTGGACCAGGGCCGCCAGCAGGGGGGTGAGGTGAGGAAGGGGCCTGGGGGAGGGGAGAGCCCTTTCTGGCCTCCCTCAGTGAGGGGGGCTGGCGCTCCCGTGGCCCCCAGGAGAGGAGGAGCAGCAAGGGGGGGCCATTGTCAAACCCCACCTTGCACCTGTGTCATGGCCCCATCCCACAGAGCATCCAGTTCAGCCCAGGGCAGGAGTGACTGAGGCAGAGCCTCACCCCCGGGCAGGGAAGGGCAGGTGGGGTGGGGTGGGGAAGGGCACTGGGAATAGGCCTGGCCTAGCGCTCCTTCCTTTCCCGGGGCTGGGGAGAACAGGGAGGGGAGCCAGAAGCCAGCCTGAGTGTGACTGTGGCCACAGGGCTGCACTTGCCTCTTGCTGGAGTAGGCCTGCAGGTGTGTAGGCGAAGCGCTGTGCGTGCATGTGCGCTGGCTCTGTGTGCGCGTGCGTGTGCAGGCAGAGCTGCCCTGGCGCGGGGGGCATAGATAGCAGCCTGGCCCTCCACTAGGCAGCGATGCAGGCACGTTCCCCCCTTGGCACAGACCCTCCCTGCAGCCAGTCTGAGCGAGGGCAGGGCCCGTGGGGCAGGCTGCGCTGCCTGCTCTGAGGGAAGAGGACCACCCTGCACCTTGCCCTGCAGTGAGCAGGGCCCAGCTACGGGGCCGGGCCTGACTGCTCCGGCCCACAGCCCGCTCGGTTCCCCCTGCCAGCCTGGGGAAGTGGGTGACTCCAGCCTGGCCCGTGCCAGGGAGCAGTTCTGTAGCAAGGGGGGCTGGAGCACAGCCAGCTGTAATGATGCTGCAGCCACCATCCGGGGAGCCCTCCCGTGGGGCAGGTGCCCTTAGCTCTGCCTTGGGTGGGTGCAACGCTCCGGTCTCTGCCAGCAGGTAGATGAGCTCTGCAGGGGAGGGGGAACAGATGGTAGGGGCAGTCCTGTCCCAAGAGGGCTGCCAGCTGCCCCCCCCCAGGCCCAGGGCAGCATTCCCCTTATCCCCTGGTACAGGGCTGAGCCTGCTTTCCTCCCAGCTCTCCCTGCCCAGCATGGCACACAGCCCCCGCCCCACCAGCATGGCTCCTTTGGGGGAGGAGTTACTGGGCAGGGGGGGAAGCGAGAGGCCCCCTGCAGCCCCAGGCCTGTGTGTGTGAGGGGCTCACGGCTGGCCCACCAGTCCTTACTGGGGACAAGAGGTTCCCACTGTTCCTGTGCCCTCGGGGGGCAGGCGTGACCCCACTCTGCCGAGCCGGGAGAGGGTGACTGGATGGCAGAGCCATTAGCGCTGGCTGCTACCCTGCCACAGCCATGACCCACAGTGCCCTCCAGGAGCAGGTCTAGTCTGCCCCAACTCACCCAGGGGTGCTCTGGAGTCCAGGGTGCTGTGCGGGTTGGGTGCCACGAGGCCCACGACAGGGGCAGGAGAGGTCCTTTCATCAGAGTCCTTGCTGCTGCTCTGCCTGCCTCCACAGAGAGCTCTGCCAGCCGGCTGCCATGCACTCTGCCAGCCCAGGAATGCCAGGGAGAGCAGGAACCCCGACACAGGGTTCAGGATTGCCTGGAGGAAGGGGGGGGGGATTAGTGAGGAGATGGAACCAAGCACCCCATGCAGCTCTGCCTCGCACTACCCCCCAATGCTCCACCTCCAAGGCTGAGTACAGCTGCAAAGCCTCTCACGCTGCTGTGTGGACAGGTCTCCCCCCACCATAGGGGCTCCCAGAGATCCAGGTCCCATGACCTCCTGCTCCCTGCGCAGCACTCCCCTGCCCCCATGGGTGACCCCCGGGCAGCCTAGCCCACTCCCCCTGGCTCTCACCCACCACAATGATCCAGGAGGTCAGGATGGCCACGTGCACCAGCCGCGGGGTCCCCATGTGCCACGCAGGCTGCAGCTCCACCAGGAAAAGCAGCCCATCATTGACCACGTTAGCCAGCCAGCTGTGGGGAGCAGAGATGGGAGCAGCGCTGCCTGAACATGCCAGGGCCTGAGCAGCCCCACGAGCCAGCCGAGTCGGCAGTAGCTGCCCCAGCCCTGCCAGCAGGGGCTGTAGGGCAGGAACATGGCGGGAGGGGTGGGGGCAGGACGTTACCAGGCAGTGAAAGTAACTGTGATGCTGGTGAATCGCCTCCTGAGCTGCCACTCCTGAAGCCGCTCCCGGGCCGTGTACATCCCGGTCTGCCGCCTCAGCAGAGCTGCTGCTGTGGGAGAGATGCCTTAGCCCCGCGCTCTGCCCAAGCCCTGTCAGCATTCCCGGAGGCTCCCGTGCACCCTGGGGGGCAAGGCACGGGGCCGGCTCACCTGCACCGAGTGCCCTGGAGAGCAGCAGCGGGTTCACCAGCAGGACCAAAACGAGCGGCACATACGCAGCCACGTAGTGCCAGGCCGCCAGTGGGTGCCACGCGTCACAGCTGGGGAGAAGGCACATGCATGAGGCTGTGGCAGGGCAGGGCAGGGGCAGGGCAGGGGCTGCAGCTTACCTGGCATGGGCAGGGGACAGGAGCTGCTGGACGCCCCACAAGCACTGGGTGCTGGACGCTCCCCAGCACAGCAGGCAGTAGGGAGCCAGGGGCCTGAGCAAAGCAAGAGGAGAGAGGCTGGCCAGGCATGCTCACAGCACAGCTCCTGACCAGAACCCAGCCCCGCCACCAGGTGCAGGGCCATCCTGGGGCAAGGCCATGGCTGGGCACCCTGCACCCAGGCCAGGGCACGAGCAGAAAGACACGGGACTGAGTGGGGCAGGTGGTGAGTCCTTGCTGGTTCCAGAGCAGAGCTGCGGAGGGGCTGCATCCGCAGAGGATGGGGAGAGGATCAGGATGTGTGGAAGGGATGGGGAGCATGAGGGAAGCAGCCTGGCCCTACCTGCAGCCTGCAGGTCTCCGCAGCAGCTGAACAGCCTCCAGCGCGTAGCAGAACAAGGCCCAGAAGTGAGCTGTGTAGAAGTACTGCCCCCACATCTGAGGGGCAAGGGGAGATGTGAGAGGGGTCTGCACTGCCCCGCTGCCCCTGGCCTGCAGGGGAGCCAGAGCCCACCCTGTGCCCCACATAGCTCTGCCCCCCACCCGCTATTCCAGCCCTGCCCCCCTTCGCCAGGGGCCAGCACATTCCGAGTACCCAGAGGAGCCGGGGCCATGCCACGTACCACGGCCACAATGCAGAGAGGCCCAGCAAACGCCGCCGTCCCATTGACTGGTGCCTGGCCTACAGAGTCGGGGGAGGCTGTGAGCCACAGCACTGAGCGGCCCAGGATCCCTGGTGGAAAGAGGAAAGCAGAGGGGAGCCCCATGCGAGCGAGCCCAGCGGCAGGGCTCAGTACAGCTAGGCAGTCGCTGGCCCTCACCTGCAGTGCCCAGCCAGCAGCTGGCAGCCAGGGCAGCTCCTATCCCCCTAGCAGCACAGAGCTTGCTCTGGGAGCCTCTGCCAGCCCGCCTGCCGTGGCCCCGGCAGCAGCCGGGCAGAGCCTGCAGGAGCAGCCCCGCCAGGCCAAGCCCCGCGCTGCCCAGACACAGCCCGTGCCACAGCTGCGGGTGGAAGTGCCGCACCAGCTCGGCTGCAGGACTGCCCACCGGGCAGCAGAACCGCAAGAGCTGCAGCGAGGCCATGGGGGTGGGGGCTAGGCCTGGCCCGGCCCGGCCAGCCCTGCTACCTGTGGCCAGGGGAAGCTGGGGCTCAGCTGCTAGCCTGGCTGATAAATAGGCAGGCACCAGGAAACAGGTGGCTGCAGGGCTGCTAATGAGCAACCCAGCCTGTGCCTGAGAGACCTGGAGGGGAGCAGCATGTCCTGGGTGGGGTGGAGGGGTATCTAAGCCTGGGTGTGGCTCTGTGCTGGGCGTGGTGAGATGTCCCTGTCCTGCTGGGACCCCGTGGTGCTCGAAGTACTCTGCCCCATGGGAAGGGGCTGGGGTGTTGCTGGCACTGCTTTGCTCCCAAGAGTCCCTGGCGAGTTGGAGCCTTGCAGGTGCTCGTGGCCTTCCTGGGGCAGAGGCGTCAGGCTGGGAGCCCCTTCCCAGCTTGGCTACCCCAGCCCGACATCGGGGCTGGGAGTCACCACCCACAGACCCAGCAAGAGCCACTTTGTAGCTGGGGAGCACAGCCCCCGCCTGGCGGGCGGCCTCTGGACACAGCAGCCGGACGAGCCCCAGCGCAGCTGCCCCCAGACAGGCGTGAGGAGGCTGCTGGCCCCTGCAGCAGTGAGCAGGTAAGTCCCCGGGGCGGGGACGGCTGAGGGCTCTGCCTGGTGCTGTTCCTGCACAGCTCGATGGCAGGGGCACTACACTGGCCACTACAGCTGTAGTGCTCGGGGCTGCCAAACTGCTGGCCAGAGAAGTTTGCCTGGGTGTGCCTCGCACCCTGCACTGCCCCTTGGCAGGGCGAACCCGCGAGGCTGGTCTGGGTCGCGCTGTGCCTGTTGTGCACAGCAGAGGAGCTCGCCTGTCTCGCTGTGGCTGGGATGGGTGGCCCGCAAAACTCCCCCCAGCTGCTGAGAGCTTCCAGGGCAGGCCTGGCTCAGAGGGTGACACTGAGCAGCTTGGCCATGCTGGTGGGTGCAGGCAGTATGCCTCGTATGCTCCCTCTGGCACTCCGGGGCCGTGGGGGTCTCAAGCCTTCTCCTGCAGGGCTAGGGTGCAGGCAACAGGGAGGGGCTTGCGGTCAGCTCTGGTTCTGCAGGTTTTCTGTTGGACTCTGCTGCCTGTCACCATGGTATCTGGTGCAGCACACGGACAGGAGACTGACCAAGGTGCTGGCGCTGAGCGCCTCCTCTTCCCGGCCGGAGGAGCGGCTGGCTATGCCCTCTCTGAGCACACAGGTGCAGGGGGCACAGGCCAGCCCCATGCTCAGGGCAGTGCGTGGCGCTGTGAGGCCTGGCCTGGTAATGCAGTGTGAGTGGTGATGGGGCATAGCTGAACGACCTTGCTGGCGCGGAGACGGTGCCCAGCAGCAGTGGGTGCAGCGAGGGCTAAGGGGGGTACTATGCCAGGGGGTCCCTGCCTATGGCAGGGGCTATGGATCCAGAGTTCAATCTGGTTGGGGTCGGGGAGGAGGGAGCTGAACTGGGGGATCTGAAGGGAGTGATGGGCCCAACCCATAGGCCCAATGGGCCATCTCTGTGAGCTGGTTCCTCCTTGGACCAAATCCTGAGACCCCTGGAATATCACAGTCTGTTTCTTCAGGGAGTAGCTCTGGGAGCCACTGGGTCTGGGGGTGTGTGCCACCAGGGGTGTGTGCGTCTGGGGGGCTTGTGTGGGCATACTGCTGGGTGGGAGGGGTATGTGTGGGCATGCGCAGCCGGGGGGGCGTGTGAGAGAGCTGTGAGAGGCCTGTGCCAGTTGCCCTGTTTCGGCTCTGCCCGAGGAGGACTCTGCCCCATCGTTGGCTCCTCGCTGTCACAGGGGAGCCGAGCGAGTCTGTTGTTGCTCTGTGTCCTGTGTCTGGAAAACAATTGAAGCTCCTCAGTTCCAATCCGCAGCCCCAAATGCGGGGTGGTGCAGAGCGGAGAGCGTGCGCCGTTGTGGTGAAGCTGGAGCAATGATGGGCAGGGTGGGAGGGAAGGGTGTAGCATGCATAGATCAGGGCACCCACTTACACATGTGTCACAGCCAGGCTGTGGGCAGCCACGGGGCATTGCTGGATTCCTGGCTCCTTCTGCCTGGATGATGCGTGTGCCTCAGTCTGTCGCTGTGGATTCCAGTGCCCAAGGAAGAAATTCAATACCAACCACGTTGAAAACCGTGCAGTGCTGAAAGGCTGGGGATGTCCTGCTGGCCAGGCTTTGCAAGGCGCGGCAGCGGCAATGGCATGGCCATCCGGTGGCGATGACCCAAGGGATGGTCCATCCATCACCCTGCTCCTAGAACACGCCGAGCAGAGGTAGTGACGCTGTTAATGGCTGCTGGCAAGCAAAGCAGGTCTTTGATCTAAGACCTACCCACCGCTGATGGGGGAGCTAACCAGCTCCAGCTAATTACATGCCTTTTAGTGCAGTGAGAGCGGAGGCCCCAGGGAGCGATTGCCCAAGGCATGGCAATGCTTGGCAAAGTCATCAGAAGCTAAACCCTGTGGCTGAGGGGTTTTCCTGGGGACCGAGTGCAAACACAGGAGCTCAGGGATGGAGTGGCTGCAGCTGGGTGTGTCTGTGTGTGAGAGGCAGAAAAGAGAGAAGCAGGGGTGAGCCTGCGGGAGCCAAGGAAGTGGAGAGACAGCGTCTTTGGGCAGTGTGCTTGCTGGAAAGGCAAGTGCTGATTGCTGAGCCCGGAACCTGCCTGCCACTCTTTGTTCCTGCTTTGGTCAGAGAAACAGGACTTTCCTTCAAGAGTGCTGAGAAGAAAACTCCCGTTTACTAGTCTCTTAGCTGGTAATGTTTGTCCCCTTAGCCTGGTTCTCAGTGATTTCAGCTCTCCTGTGAAGAGCCTTTCTGCTACTGCATCTCCTGGGCTGTCTTTTCACTGCAACACGATCTCCACGCCTGCTCTGAGGTTCAGCCACCTTACATCAGCTTGTCAGCTTCTCGGTGACATGAGGAAAAACTACCTGAGGGAGGAGTGTCCAATGGCTTTGAGGGCCCCACTAGCTCCCAGTTGAACACCTCCACCCTCTGACTGTACCTGGAGCTGGCATTACTAGCTCCTGCTTAGCGAGCGAGGTTACTGGGGGTGACCCTCAGTTAGGGCCGGCTAAGCACTTTCCTGCTGCCCTTGACATGTCCATCAAGGCAAGCCACACTTCACCCCTGCTTCCAAAACAATCCAAACCCGCCACTATGGCCACTCGAGTCTGTCTGCTGGGCTCCATGCAGGGGAGGCACGTGTACCTAGGTCTTTTCCCCCAGCACGTCGCTAGGTGGCAGAGGAGAGAGCGTTCCTTCAGACCTGCTTGCACAGAGCTGCAGCTGTGCTGCAAAACACAGTCCTGATCAGCTAAGCCAGACTCTCCTTGAGGTGGAAAGGAAGAAAGAGGGATAGGAAAGGGAAGAAATAAGGGGTGAAAGAAAAAGCCACATGGGGAGGGGTGGGGACAAAAAGTCTCATGTCCCTGCTGATGTTTGGATTTGGCCAGAGCCAGTGGAGATGGGGTGTCACCTGGCTTGCTGTCCTGGGCCTGATTCTGGATGTCTCTCAGGAAGCCCCATGGCATCTCTTCTCCCTTCTTCAGTCTGTCCTGATTCCCTCTGACCCCATGTGTTTTGTTGTCAGGATCCCAGAAGGGAGCGATGGGTGGAATTGCCCACCGCCGTGTTACTGTGGCCACCACGTAGGCCTACTTTCTGATCCCCAAAATTGGTGTGTTGATTTCCAGTCCCACACATCTCATTTACCAGGCCTGATCTTAACACAGCCTTGAGTTCAGTCAGGCCTTTTGATCTGGCTGAACTCTGCCTGTCTCCCTTTTCACCACCACCGTTTGGGCTAGGTTATTGCGACACCACCGGAACTTTCCCAGCTAAGCTCAGGGTGAGGTAAATGGGTAGGGCTTATTAGCACAACCCAGCTCAGCCTAGTTAGCGTAACAAAGAGAAGGTGAAGGGGTCATCACGTCAGTCAGGACCTACGTGGGAACAGAAAAGGGATAATAGGCTCTTCAGGAAAAGGTAGATCAGGATCCAGTGGCTGGAAGCTGAAACGAGACAAATTCGGACTAGGAAGAAGGCCCAAGTTTTGAACAGTGACAATAACCAGCCACTGAAAGAACTTGCCAAGGGCCGTGGTGGTTTGCAGTCACCAACAATTGCTGAACGAGGGTCGGATGTTTTTCTAGATGATCTTCGCTAGTTCAACCAGGAATGAATTCAGAGACGTCCGGGGCCTGTGTTAGGCACAAGCTCAGACTAGAATAACAGCTGCTCCTTCCGCTCTTGGAACGTGTTGCTCTCCCGGGGGGGCTGGGCAGGATTGCGAGATTACAGCCCAGTGAGTGACGGTGCTCAGCTCTCCAGCACTGGCCGGGCCCTGGCTGGGTCCTGATGGGCACCGCACCCCGGGACTGTCCTGGTGAGCGCACCCTCTCCCCTCGTCTCCAGCCCTCTCGCCCAGTGTCCTCCCGTCCCTGTCCTTAGTCCATATTTTCCCAAAGGGAAAACGAGACACTGCACCCGGCTGGCCCGAGCCCCCCACCCCCCCGCCGCCCCAGCCTCCCATGCGGTTGGCCTGAGCCCTTTGCCCCCACATGTGAGGCCTGACTGAGCCACCTCTGCCACCGAGCCCCCACCCTGCACATGGGGCCAGCCAGAGCCGCCCACCCCTGTGGCCTGCCGCCTGAGTGGGGCTGAGCCAGCCTGAGCAGCTCGCCCAAGCCCTGCCTCCCACACGGGGCTGGCATTGCTGTGCACCCCCTGCACATTCCTCCACACCCTGCTAGGGGTCACTCCCCACGTTCTTGGTGAAACTGGGCATTTGTCCCATTGGCTCTTGACAGCTGATCAAATGGGACAAATGCCCAGTTTTACCAAAAAAAGGAGGGACTGCTGGGACAGGAAGTTAAAAAAGGGACTGCCCCAGCCAGAACGGGATGGCTGATCACCCTATCCATTCGCCGCCTTTCCCAGGCCCATTTTGCCCATGTCTCTGCTGCTGCGCAGGCCCCATATGGCGGCGAGTACCTGATTCCCATTCCCTGGTAGAGAGGCAGAGCGGGGCTGGCACACACTCTCCAGCCTCCCCTTTGGCACCAGCTGCGCCTGCTCAGAGCTCTGCAGAAAAGGAGATGGGCAGTGCAAGGCCCAGCATGGCTCCCAGACAGCCTGGATCTGACCTGTGGCCCTGACCCTTGGGACACCCACAGACAGGTGCTCAGGGCACAAGAGCTGTGAAGAGGAGTGCTGAAGGCCCAGACGGGCATGTTATGTCCATGGCTGGGAGAAGCTGGACACTAGTAGTGGCGGGAGAGGCACTAGGCAATGACACCATGGTGAGGGGAGAGTTTGGTGCAGTAGGGAGGCAGGTGTATAGGATGCATGAGGAGCTGGGGGGCATGGGTCAGATGTGGGGCTGGGGCAGGGGGATTGCAGAGGTGATTGGGCATGGGGTCGATGTGGGTCTGCAAGGGACACAATGTGATTGATGTTGGAGTTGCAGTGACTGAAGTCATGTTTGTTTCTGGTTATTAATTGGTCCCACTAATTGTCACTGACCCTGGGGCAGGAGCTGGGCAATAATCAGAAGACAGCTAAAAATACCATGATTTAGTCCTATTTAAAAATCAGTGGTTGTTGAACTTCTGCGGTTGGTGACACTGTCCCAGGGCAGGGTCCAGCTCACAGAGGGGAGCAGCTGTGCCCCACCTGCAGCCAGCATGTGGAGTTTCCTTGTCATCATGAACCAGGATGACGATGGAGCCCTGCCCCAGACCTCCAATCAGTGGGCAGGGCAGATAAAGAGGAATTAAACTTAGTGGTAGCTCATATAGAAGTAATCATAACCGCAGCACGTGTAATGGGCAAACAGTGCAAAGTCCAGACCACTGATACACACACTTGGTGCTTCAAAAGGGCCAATTCCACAAAGCTGAAAACAATGATGAGCCAAATCAGCTGGGAGGAAGAATTTAATCAGAAAAATGTTGATGATAATTGAGAATCATTTAAGAACACCTAACTAGATGCCCAAAAAGCAACAATCATGGAAGAAAGGCATATTGGTTACAAAAATTAATTGCATTCATGGGAAAGTGAAGGCTGCTATAAAACATAATATATAATAAATGGAAGAAAGAGAAAGTGAATAGGAACAAATATCAAGCAGCAGCTAGGAATTTTAGAAAATTGATAAGGGGGAGGAGCCAAGGGATACTAGGAGAAATCTTATAGCTAGCAGAGTAAAAGACAATAAGGAGTTTAAGTAAGAACAAATGAAATACCAACAATGGTATTGATCTATTACTAGCTGGAAATGGTAGAATTATTAAATGCAGAAAAAGCAGAAGTGTTCAATAAATATTTCTGTTTTGTATTTGAGGAAAAAGCCAGAGGATGTAGTTATAGCATCTGATGATGATAACACTCTTTCCAGTCCAATACTAACTCATGAGGATGTTAAACAGTTGCTACTAAAGTTAGAGATTTTTAATAAAATCAACAGGTCCAGATAACTTGCATCCAAGAGTTTTAAAAGGGCTGGCTGAGGAGCTTGCTGGACCACTCATGTTGATTTTCAATAAGTGTTGGAACACTGGGGAAGTTCCAGATGACTGGAAGAAAGCTAACGTTGTGTCAATATTTTAAAACTGTACATGGGAAGACTCAGGTAATTACAGGCCTGTCAATCTGCCATGCATCCTGGGAGAGAGAATGGAATGGCTGATGTGGGACTCGATTAATAAAGAATTTAGAAACGGTGACACATAATTAATGCCAATCAACATGGGTTTGTAGAATATAGATTCTGTTGAACTAACTTGACCTGAAAAGGTCTTGGCGGTCATGGGGGATAATCAGCTGAACATGAGCTCCCAGTGTGGTGCTGTGCCTAATTGAGCTAATGCCATCCTGGGATGCATAAACAGGGGCATCTCAAGCAGGAGTAGAAAGGTCATTTTACCTCTGTATTTGGTACTAGTGTGACTGCTGCTGGAATCCTATGTCCCTGTTTTGTGCCCAAACTTCAAGATGGATGTGGATAAATTGCACAGGGTTTGAAGAAGAGCTACGAGCATGAGTGCTTTGAGCAGGGGGTTGGACTAAACGACCTCCTGAGGTCCCTTCCAACTCTAATATTCTATGATTCTGTGATGGAAAGATTGGAAAACACGCATTATCGTGAGAGACTCAAGGAGCTCAGTCCATTTAGCTTAACAAAGCACCAGTTAAGGGTGACTTGATCACAGTCTATGGCTACCTGCATGAGGCACAAATATTAAAGAGCTCTACAATCTAGCAAAGAAACATATAACATGATTCAGTGGCTGAGAATTGAACCTAGAAAATGTTAGATTGGAAATAAGGTGTAAATTTGTAACAGTGAGGAGAATTAGCCACTGGAACACTTTACCAAGGACCGTGGTGGATTCTCCATCACTAGCAGTTTTGAAATCAAGAGGGGATGGTTTTGTTGTTACAATATGCTCTTGTTCAAAAGGAATTGGGGGGGGGGCAGGAGGTCCCTCTGGCCTGTTTTTAGGAGGAGACCAGACTAGATGTTCACAGTGATTCCTTCTGGCTTTGTAAGCAATGAATACAGGGAGGAGGCCTCACATTTCTAAATGTTCACTCTTGACTTTGGCCTGGTGGCTGAGGATGAAAGCTGCTCCAGGGGGGAGATAGAGCCACTCCCCAGAGAATCATAGAAGATTAGGGTTGGAAGGAACCTCAGGAGGCCATCTAGACCAACCCCCTCTTGAAGCAGGACCAACCCCAACTAAAGCATCCCAGCCAGACCTTTGTCAACCTGGGCCTTAAAAACCTCTAAAGGAGGAGATTCCACCACCTCCCTAGGTAACCCAGTCCAGTGCTTCACCACCCTCCTAGGGAAAAAGCTTTTCCTAATATCCGACCTAGACCTCCCCCACTGCAACTTGAGACCATTGCTCCTTGTTCTGTCATCTGCCACCACTGAGAACAGCCTAGCTCCATCCTCCCTGGAACCCCCTTTCAGGTAGTTAAAGGCTGCTATCAAATCCCCCCCATTCTTCTCTTCTGCAGACTAAACAAGCCTCTCCTTGGAAGTCATGTATCTCAGCCCCCTAATCATTTTAGTTGCGTGGACGTTACTGACAGCACCCCCTTCACCTCTTCCTGATGTGCAGCGGCCTCTGCACTGGGATGTGCGTGGGCTATAGAGCAAGGTGATGTTTGGGAGGACATGTAGCTGATTCTGTATGGAGCTTCTGCACCAGCATGGACCATGGGGGCTGAGATGGGCTGGTGAAGCGTAACCGCAGAAGGATCTGTGCCCTTCCATACCTAGGTCTTGCAGCTTCATGCCTTTGGTGGGGATGAAGAGACTCTTGCCCCCCTGGCTGGTGTTGACGTGGATTTGGAAGGTGCGGAACTGGATGATCTCGCTGCGGTTGAACCAGCAGCCTGTGTTGATGCCCCCTTCCTGGAGGTAGTGCTTGCATTCCACAACTAGTGTGTGGTTTTCATACCTGGCACAGAGCAGGTCAGGGTGAGAACTCCAGAATTCAGGGCATCTGAAACCGCAAATGCTGAGGAGTCCAGATCCTTATGGATGCTGCTCTTTGAACGATCAGCCCCCCTGTGCACGCCAGCCCCATGCCCCTTCTGATGCCCCCTGTGCA
>ML675622.1:436223-463616 GCA_007922155.1 Mesoclemmys tuberculata
GGCTCCGCTGCCAACGGTGCGCTCCGCACCGAGGAAAGACTCGGTGCCAGCGTGCAGTGAGAAGGCTCAGACGTGGGATGGAGAGCTTCCTCCATAAGAATGGCCTTTAGCCGAATGTCCTGGTCCTTCTGAGTCCTTGGCTTGAAGGCTTGACAGACCTTGCATCTGTCCTTGTGATGTTGTTCCCCCAGACACTTCAGGCAATGGTCGTGGGGGTCACTGACTGGGAAAGCCTTGCCACAGCTGGAGCAAGGCTTAAATCTGGGTGATCCGGGCATGGCCGGGTCCCTGGTGAGCCCTGAAGGACTCCTGTCTAATCAACTCACTAACTCTTAATTACCTAACTCTTAACTACAAGAAACTGCAAAAAAACGTGATGGGGAAGCTACTTGCGATGGCAGGCTTGTTCCAGCAACCATCACGGTCAGAGAGAAGGGACTGAGAGGCCGTAGGGTCGGTGGTGCCTTATGTGCCGCGGCATCCTACGGGATCTGCTAAGGGGAAAAAGGTTCCGGGAACCCGTGCACGGTGGTGTGCAGTCACGTATACTGGAAGGAGAAAAAGCTTTTCCTAATATCCAACCTAGATCTCCCCCACTGCAACTTGAGACCATTGCTCCTAGTTCTGTCATCTGCCACCACTGAGAACAGCCTAACTCCATCCTCCCTGGAACCCTCCTTTAGGTAGTTAAAGGCTGCTATCTAATCTCCCCCATTCTTCTCTTCTGCAGACTAAACAAGTCTAGTTCCTTCAGCCTCTCTGCATAAGCCATGTGCTCCAGCCCCTGCATAATTTTTGTTGCCCTGTGCTGGACTCTCTCCAGTTGTCTACATCCTTCCTGTAGTGGGGGGCCCAAAAACTGGACACAGTTCTCCAAATGTGGCCTCACCAGTGCCGAATAGAGAGGAATAATCACTTCCCTCGATCTGCTGGCAAATCAGCCCAAAATGTCGATCCTACTAATGCACTTCCCTCCATTGTACTAATGCAGCCCAATATGCCGTTAGCCTTCTTGGCAACCAGGGCACACTGCTGACTCATATCCAGCTTCTTGTCTACTCTAACCCCTAGGTCCTTTTCTGCAGAACTGCTGCCTAGCCTGTCGGTCCTCAGTCTGTAGTTGTGCATGGGATTCTGCCATCCTAAGTGGAGGACTCTTCACTTGTCCTTGTTGAACCTCATCAGATTTCTTTTGGCTCAATCCTTCAATTTGTCTAGGTCACGTGTATCCTATCCCTGCCCTCCAGGGTATCTACCTCTCTTCCCAGCTTAGTGACATCCGCAAACTTGTTGAGGGTGCAATCCACCCCATCCTCCAGATTCCTCCAGTCAATTCACTTGGATGATCCCCTCCTGCAAGTTCAGACTCCTGTTTGATAGCTTACAGTTTTTTCTCCTTTAGGATGATCTCCAATCCCAGTGTTAGCAACTCAGTGATGTTTGGTGTTCGCTTAAACTCTCAGCGCCTGGAGTTATGGGCTCAGAAGAGACTCTGCTTTCATTTCAAATGAACAGTAAGTTTCTAACCCTGGTGGCTGTGGAGACAGCATGATTGTGAGTGCAGCCTGAGGGGCTGCGAGCAGACCTCAACGTGCATTGTTTTTAAACACTCATTGTTCCTAAGCCAGCCTGGAGGGAATGGCTCTCTGGAACTCCCAGCTGAAGTTGCTGTCAAATCAGCTGTTGCTGCAGTGTTTTGACTCAGCAGAATGTATAGAGTCAGGTGATCAAAGACTGTACGTGGGACTCAGGTGAACTCAGCTTCAGCTTTGGGAGCTGTGTTACGGCTCCCTGCGTTTTTGAGGGGAATTAATTTTGTGTGTATAACTGTGAAGATCGTGTGTATGGCCTAGGCTGTAGCCATGTCATGTGGTAGATGTTGTCACTATCGTTCTCCTTCGAGTGGTTGCTCATATGCATTCCACTTAGGTGTGTGCGCGCCCTCGTGCACAGCCAATCGGAGAACTTTTACTAGCAGTCCCTGCAGGGGCTGGTCCAGCGACCCCGTAGTGTCGCCGCCATGCGGCGGCACAACTGTCGCTGCCGGCCCCTCCCCTCTTCAGTTCCTTCTTTCCGCCCGTGACGGTCGGTCGAGAACTAACCCTGCTCTTCTCAGGTTTTTGTTTCACCTTAAAAGTGAGTATTTAGTTAGTAGTTCGCCTCGAACTAAGTTAGTTTTCAGTTAGAGAGGTTTTTGTAGTTTAGTTAGGGAGCCTTCGGGCTCAGACGCCCGCAGCCATGCCCGGCGCATCCGGCTTCAAGCCATGCGCTAGCTGCGGGAAGGCTTTCCCAGCTAGCGACCCCCACGACCGTTGCCTACGGTGTCTGGGGGAGCAACATCGGCGAGACCGATGTAAAATTTGCAAGTCCTTCAAGCCTCGGACTCAAAAGGACCGAGTAATGAGGCTGAAGGCATTCCTAATGGAGACCGCGCTCAGCCCGGCGTCCGAGCCCATGCGGTCCACCACGGCACCGAGTGTGTCCTCGGTGCGGAGCGCACCTCCGGCACCGGGGAGCACGGTGCCGAGGAAGAAGAAGAAGCGCCGCCCGCTGGTGGAGAGCTCCCCCGCACCACAGGAGCGGCCGGGGTCGAGCACAGAGGTGCGTTCCCTGGACCGGCCCCCGACCCCGGCACCGGGTCCGACACCATCCAAGGAGGTCTCCCCGACTCGCGTGAGCGAGGGACCTACCGTACAGACTCCCTCCACACCGGAGGCGTTCGAGGCGGCACGAGTATTGATGACCTTGCCCACGCCTCCGGCACCCCCTCACATGAGGGGCCCAGAGCCTGTTTCCCGGGGCAAACCCGTGCTGGGTGTCCCCGAAGGGTGGGTGGCATTGGCACCGGACGTCCAGCCGCCCACCATTGCCATCGCCCGATGCCGAGGATCCGAGCCTGGAGGCTCCTCTCCCCCTTCGTCGTCGGAGGACTCCCGCCGCCGCTCCCGCCGCCGCTTCAGCTCCGGTTCCAGCTCCAGCCCGGCACCGAGCCGGCGCGCTCGGCAACATTCCCCAGCACCGAGGAAGAGGCCGCGAAAGGCCTCCCCGCCCCAGCACAGATCGTCTTCATCCTCGGGATCGTCCCGCGGACGAGGCAGACGACGTCGCTCCTCCGACTCTTCCTTGAGTGAGCCACGGAGCGTCTCCTCCCGGCACCGCCGTCGCCTTCCCCCACCCCTGCCTTGGAATCCCGGACCCGCCGCCAGGAACAAGAGCCCTCGCCGGTACCCCAACCAGCACCGACGCAGCCGGCACCGCTACCCCCGGTACCGCAGACCCCAGTGCCGTAGGTACCTCTTCCCGCGGTGCCGACACCGACACCGCCTGCAGCAGCGCCGGCGTTGCCCTCGGCACCGGCACTGCCTCTGAGTTGGACCCAAGGGCCCTGGCAGTGGCCAATGTGGGCCCAATGGGCGGCTCAGATGGGGCAGGGAACTATGCCGGCCCCTGCCTCGGTCACCCATTCTCAACAGGCACCCTCGGTGCAGGAGGGTGACCAATCCTTTTCCTCCCAGGAGGAGGACCCCGGGGAGGGCCCCTCCACAGGACCCCGCCACCCCTCGTACTCATCGTCCCCAGACGAGGCGGCCATAAGGGACCAAGGGGCCCTACTCATTGACTTTAAGGCCCACCAAGAACTCCTGAAACAGGTGGCCTCGAACCTGGACTTACAGGTCAAGGTTCTAGAGGAAGAGGTGGACCCGCTCTTCGGACGGGTGGGGACCCAAGGCCCTTCTAGAGTTGCCCTCCCCATTCACGAAAGGGTCCTACGCCTAGCCAAAGCGGTATGGCAGACCCCTGCCTCGGTCGCCCCCACGTCTAAGGGCGCCGAGAAGAAGTATTATGTGCCAGCCGAGGGGCACGAATACTTATACGCGCACCCTGCTGCGGGCACCTTGGTGGTAGAGGCTGCCAACCAGAAAGACAGGCAGGGTGCACAGAGCGCCTCCCCTAAAAACAGAGGGCAGGAGACTAGACCTTTTTGGCAGGAAGGTCTACTCCACAGGGGCGCTCCAGCTCAGGGTAGCCAACCATCAGGCTCTCCTGGGCAGATATAATCTAAACTTATGGGACTCCTTGAAAAGGTTCCTGGAGTCCCTGCCTCCAGACCAGGCCGCCGACTTTGCCAATGTCCTGGAGGAAGGGGTGACAGTAGCCAGTGCAGCCTTGCAAACTGCGTCTGACGCTGCGGACACGGCCAGCAGGGCTATGGCCTCCGCTGTCGCTATGCGGCGGGCAGCATGGCTGCAATCTACTGATCTGTCACAGGAGGTGCAGCACTCCATTCAAGACCTGCCGTTTAATGGAGCCGCCCTCTTCTCGGAGAGGACGGACGAGAAGCTGCACGCCCTGAAAGACTCAAGGACGACGCTACGCTCCTTGGGCCTTTACACACCCCAGGCGGCAAGACTGCAAGCACGCCAACAGCTGCATCAACCGCCGCAGCGGCACCAGTAGCAGACTAGGCCTCCGCCTAGGCCCTTCCCTCCTCCCAGGGGTCGGGACAGGAACAGGGGCGCAGGACGGCGCGACCAACCTGCGACCCCCTCGTCTTCCTTCAAAGGCCCCTCCCGGGGCCCCAAGGGCAAAAGACAATTTTGGCATTGCGCCCGAGGGTGGTACCCCTTTACGTTCCTTGGGCCACCCCCCGCCTTTCCGGGACAGGCTAAGACCATACATCAGCCTGTGGCGGGAGATAACATCGGACCAATGGGTCCTCAGCACCATCCGCTGGGGCTATGCCCTCCAGCTGCTGGCTACCCCCCCACTCCCCCTCCCCCATCCCTTTTCAGGGACCCATCTCACGAGCATGTACTCCGCCAGGAGGTTCACACCCTCCTTCTCAAAGGTGCCATAGAAGTGGTTCCACCACTCGAGGTGGGGAGGGGATTCTACTCCAGGTATTTCCTCGTCTCCAAGGCAAAAGGAGGCCTCAGACCCATACTGGACCTGCGCAAATTCAACAGGTTCATAAAAAAGCTCAAATTCCGCATGGTCTTCCTAGCGTCCATCATCCCAATACTGAACCCAGGGGACTGGTTCGCCGCCCTCGACCTGAAGGATGCGTACTTTCACGTCTCCATCCTTCCTGCCCACAGGAAATTCCTAAGGTTTACGGTAGCTGGTGGCCACTACCAGTTTACGGTCCTCCCCTTTGGCCTGGCCTCGTCCCCCAGGGTGTTCACGAAGTGTATGGCAGTGGTGGCGGCCTCCCTGAGGCGCAAGGGGTCCAAATCTTCCCATATCTGGACGATTGGCTGATAAGGGGCAAGACCAAGTCGCAGGTGCGCGAGGCGGTCTCCCTCGTCCAAACCACCTGCCATACCCTGGGGCTGCTCATAAACGAGCAGAAGTCAACACAATATCCAGTACAGGACATAGAGTTCATAGGGGCCCACCTGGACTCGGTGCGGGCCAAAGCATCCCTCCCACGCTCGAGGTTCGAGGCCATGGCAGCGATAATATTGCAACTCCAGAGGTGCCCCACGACAACAGCCAGGCAGTGCCTACGGCTGTTAGGCCACATGGCCTCCTGCACTTATGTAGTGGGGCTGGCCCGCCTAAGACTCAGGCCTCTCCAGCGCTGGTTAAAGAAAGTGTACATGCCCAGCAGGCATGCCCTGAACAGGGTGGTAACAGTCCCCCCTGCGGTGTTGGGGTCACTGAACTGGTGGCTGGACCCCAGAATCGTGTTGAAGGGAATTCCCTTCAGGGCACCCACCCCCTCGATCACTCTGATCACGGACGCCTCAGACCTGGGGTGGGGAGCCCATATCACTCGTGGTCTAACCACACAGGGCCTCTGGTCCCGGAGGGAGACTGCCCTACATATCAATGTAAAGGAACTGAGGGCAGTCAGACTGGCTTGCGAAGTGTTTTGCCACGCTTTATTCGGGAGAATGGTACAGGTGTTGACAGACAATACCACTGCAATGTACTACATCAACAAACAAGGGGGGGGCGCACTCCTCACTACTGTGCCAGGAGGCGCTTCGACTTTGGGACCTGGCGGTGAGACGCAACTTCTGTTTAACCACCTCTCACCTCCCGGGGGCCAGGAACGACGAGGCAGATCGCCTCAGCAGGTCGTTTCTTCCCCAACACGACTGGTCTCTTCACCCGGAGGTGGTCGCCATGATCTTCCGCGAGTGGGGTGTTCCCCACCTGGACTTGTTCGCGTCAGCCTGGAACGCAAAGTGCCCGAGGTTTTGCTCGCTCAGGGGTCACGAGCCGGGCTCCGTTTCCGACGCGTTCCTGATCGAATGGACGGGGGACCTCCTGTACGCGTTTCCCCCCCTCCCGCTCCTGCCCAGGGTCCTCTTGAAGATCAAGAGGGACAGAGCGGACATCATCCTGATCGCCCCAGCGTGGCCGAGACAGTACTGGTTTTGCCTGCTCCAGGACCTGTCAGTCGCTCCCCCGATCAAGCTCCCGAAGAAACCGGACCTTCTCTCCCAGGACGACGGTCGCCTGCTGCACCCCAACTTGGACTCCCTACACCTGATGGCCTGGAGACTCTCTGGCTAACGGAGGAGGAGAGAACCTGCTCGGAGCAGGTCCAACATGTGCTCCTGGGAAGCAGGAGGCCCTCCACCCAGAGCACATACAAGGCCAAGTGGAGGAGGTTCACCTGCTGGTCGGAATCGCGGGGCATAACCCCCGGTACGTCTTCCGTGCAGGCGGTCCTGGACTACCTGCTGCACCTCAAACAACAGGGGTTGGCGTTGGCTTCCCTAAGGGTCCACTTGGCAGCCATCTCGGCTTTCCACCAGCCGGTGGAGGGGAGGTCCCTATTCTCTCACCCCATGTCGGTGAGGTTCCTCAGGGGAATCGAGAGGCTGTATCCACAGGTCCGTGACCCGGTGCCTCCCTGGGACCTGAACCTAGTCCTTGACAGACTGACGGGGCCCCCCTTTGAGCCCTTGGCCACTTGCCCCCTATTGGTCTTGTCCTGGAAGGTGGCCTTCCTTGTGGCCATCACTTCTGCCAGGAGGGTCTCCGAGCTGAGAGCCCTGACCTCGGAACGCCCCTATACGGTGTTCTTCCGGGATAAGGTACAACTTAGGCCTCACCCAGCTTTTCTACCTAAGGTAGTCTCTAGGTTCCATTGTAACCAAGATATTTTCCTCCCTGTGTTTTTCCCAAAACCGCACGGTCCGAGGACGAGAGGAGGTTACACACCCTCGACGTGAGGAGGGCTCTGGCGTTCTACCTCGATAGAACAAAGCCGCTCCGCAAGACCACCCAGCTCTTCGTCGCGGTGGCAGAGAGGATGAGAGGCTCCCCAGTGTCATCACAGGGCATCGCCAAGTGGATCACCGCCTGTATCCGGCTTTGCTACGAGAGTGTGGGTGTCCAGCTTCCCGGACCAGTGACGGCGCACTCGACAAGGGCCCAGGCCGCGTCGGCGGCCTTCCTGGAGAGGGTTCCCCTGGAAGACATCTGCAAGGCTGCCACTTGGTCTTCTGTGCACACCTTTGCCACGCACTACGCTATCGTCCAGCAGTCCAGGGACGATGCGCGCATGGGCAGGGCAGTGCTGGGAGCAGCCCGTCGATGACTCCTACCCACCTCCAGGTAAGGCTTGTTATTCACCTAAGTGGAATGCATCTGAGCAACCACTCGAAGGAGAAAACATAGTTACTTACCAGTAACTGTTGTTCTTCGAGATGTGTTGCTCAGATCCATTCCACACCCACCCTCCGTCCCCACTGTCGGAGTCGGCAGAAAGAAGGGACTGAGGAGGGGAGGGGCCGGCGGCGACGGTTGTGCCGCCGCATGGCGGCGACACTACGGGGTCGCTGGACCGGCCCCTGCAGGGACTGCTAGTAAAAGTTCTCCGATTGGCCGTGCACGAGGGCGCGCACACACCTAAGTGGAATGGATCTGAGCAACACATCTCGAAGAACAACAGTTACTGGTAAGTAACTATGTTTTATATTTTTATTATTCTGTTTCTTTATAAAATCTTATGATCAAGTTGCTATTTAAGAACTAAGTTCGTCCCTTTTGTTCTTTTGGGGATGTGATTGTGGGGAGGGTGACCCTGTTCAAGCCTGACTGAAAATCCTCAGTGACTGAATTCTGGGACTCCAGATGCTTTCCTAGGGTTTTTTAGGCACTGGAGAAGGGCAGGGAAGTGAACTCTGGCCTATCCAAAGGTTACACAATGACTAACAGTGACAAGGCTAACTGCACCCGGAGTTCCCAACTCTGCCCCGAGGGCAGTGGGGTAAGTGGTATCAGGTAACCACCGCGTCTCATGAGGGCCTATTCACACGATCCTCCTGCCAGCTACACGTCCTGTTGGCCCCCATGTCCTTCTTGCAGGCTGCCATCTGGTCTCCTGCTGCTGCTGCTATTGTAGCTCTCAGCCATCAAGAGGTAACAAGTTGCTTCCATGTCTGGGTCTCGGGCTGCCTGCACCATGGCCTCCTTCCACAACCAGTTTCCAGGCCCCTGCCTCCAGCCGGCTGCTCCTGCTCACATGCAGCTTCAGCGCCTCCCTAGCCTGGCGCCTACAGGGTTCTGCTTCCCTCCCCTAGTCCCTCGGCATTATGGAGACGTCACGGGCTAAGTGGTGAACTGGCTAATACAGTGCTGGGCATGGGCCCAGCCAGAGGCATGGGACAGAGCCATGCATTGAACATGTGAGCTCAATAATTCTCATCTCCTGATGTGCCATGGGAGGAGACGGCGTGGTGGACCTGCCACAGCTGGTGCCACAAAGCACAGATAGGCAGCATATCCTGAATGTGGCCTGGTAACAAGAATGGACTAGCCTGGCCACCCTCACAACGCAGCATCCAATCAAGCTCTCCTGCCTGTGACAGCCCTGGCCCTCTCCAGCCCCATTTGAGCCCCACAGCCCAGGCACCCTGACTCCTCTGCGTTCCCAAGCCATTGTGCCTCTGCCTGCAAGGGGAAACATGTGAGGCTTCCCTAGTGCCAGGGGAAGAAATGGCTTCTCTCCCTAGTGTGTGCCAGGCAGGAAGTCCAGCCCCTATGGGAGCCAGGCCTACGATAGGGGTCACTAGCTGCTGCATCCCCAGCTGGCCCCCCGGGAGTAGTCAAACCTGGTGCTTCAGGGCTCAGCGTTCAAACCGAGGCTGCCTGGCAGCGCTAGAACCCCCATGTCTGCCAGCGGGGCTGGCTTGCTGCGCCAGCGCCCGTTTCATTACACACTCACTGAGGCAGGCAGCCCCTGGGACTGAGGGCAGAAATAGATGGGCATCTGGCTCCATTTTACTCCCGACGGCCGCAAGCGTTCGCTCATGCGGGGCCTGAGTCACCTCCAAAGCAGAGGGAGGCGGCACCAACTTCACCAACGAATGGAAATGGAGAAATTTTGTCCCTTGGTCCCCAGAGCAACAGCCTGTCAGCCCAATGATCCCCTCAGCCATGGCAACTCGGATTTGCTCCCCCTCCCGGCCCATCGATCCCCTCAGGGCCATGGCAAGCCTGTGCCCCCTCTGGGCCTCCTCAATCAGCCCCCTCCCGCTTCCCCAGTTAACCCCTTGTTGCTGACACCCCTCTTACACATTCCCTCGGGGAACCCCTGCCCCGAGCAGTGTGTGGTGCAGCAGCAGCTTAGCCCTTGTGACCTGTGGGCGAACAGAGCACCAGCTCAGTAGGTTTTTGCGCCCATTGCCCAGATGTGTGGGGCATGCCTCATGCCGCCGTTCTGGGTGGCATCAAGCTACCGTGACAGCCCCGACCTAACACGACTAGGGAACAGCAGCATGGCCAGGGCAGGTCTATGACACAGCCATCCTTGGTTGGTGACCAAGCTCCTGAGTGCCATGGTCAGCCGCTGCCATAACAGAGCAACCCTTAGGCTGCTCTAGCATCGGCCATGGATGACGGCAGGTGTGGCCTAACCTAGGGTGTTTTGGTTTTTTTTTTGGGGGGGGGGGGAGTGAGCGCTCACACACACACACACACACACAAAACTCAGAGCTCATAAAGCCAGTGCTGACATCCCAAGCTCTGCCCAGGGCCAGGGGGGTTTAGGGGCACATGTCTAAACCCTTAGTCATAGGATCCAAGAGCAGGCCATGGTTTATAGCTAGTCCAGCCCCAGCACCTACCCGGGGTGTGTCACAGGAGATTGGGCTCCGCGCCTGGCCCCGCCGGGTACAGCGCACGTACAGGGAGCTGGTCCACAAGCCGCTTGTTGGCAGTGACACCCTGGCAGGCTGACCACATGGCCTTGCTGGCTCATTGCATGGCGCACAGCCTTGCCCCCCGCCCATCACAGCCAGAGTCCAGGGGCGAGGCCTGTTGGCCGTGCTGCCCATCTCCCCAGGAGGCCCTTGCCTAGTGGTACTTTGGCTTGTTTGTCCCTCAAGGCACAAGCTGCAAAAATCACAGTCTTAACGCAGCACTGCAGCGCGGCCAAGGGCTGTGTGCTGCCCCGAGACAGCCAGCCCGCCCAGCTGCAGCGCCAGGGCCAGCGGAGACACCCGGGGCAGCTTGGTGAGCACCTGGGTGCAGCTTATAGCCGCTGTCAGGCCCCCAGGGGGGCGCAGAGCCGCGTGCCAGTGTCACAACCAGCCTCTGCTGGGGCAGGAGCTGCCCTGGGACCCAGCAGTGCCAGCGCCATGGCACTGACCCAGCCACCTGCGTGTGTGTGTGTCACGGCACAGCAGAGCTGGCCGGGGGGCGGGGGGGTGAATGGCCCCCTCCCTCCACACGCAGGCCTGTGTCCTGGGCAGCGAACAGGCTGGCGCTTGGCTCTGGGCCGGTCCTCAGGCCTGTGCGTGCAAGGCTGGCTGGTTTCTATGGCAACCACTTTCAAAAGCACAAGCAATGAACGGGGGGGATGGGGGGAAGCGTGTGTGTGTGCGCGCACGTGCGTGTGCGTCTGTGTGTGTGCGCGCAAGCTAGCGAGAATGTGCGAAAATGGGGCGGGGGGGCAGACAGTGGAATGGTTGGGGAGGGGTGCTGCAGAGACAAAGCGCCCGGGGGGGGGGCGAGATGGGAGGGGGGTGAGTGGGCTGCTGGGGGGGGGGTGTGGGGGCAATGAGAGGTGGGGCAGACTGAAGGGGATGGGCATGCCCAGCGCCCCGGGGCAGGGGGGGGACCTGGCTGGGCACAGCGGGTGGTGCCAGCAGCTACAGCCCAGGTGTCTGGGTCGGGCGAGGCCAGCCCCTGCCCCGCACAGCACGTGAGGGCCTGTGCAAGATGGGGCACAAACACAAACACGGCTAATGTGGGGCCTGGGCGCAGCCTGCAGCATGGAGCCCCTCCCGGCGCTGGGACCTGTGGCAGGGCCGCCTCAGGGTTCCATCAGCGTCGTGGCTTCGCTGATGGCCACGTGCGCCATGGTGGCGAAGCGGCACTTTGCCACCTTTCTGCAACCCTTCCCCCCCTTTTGGTGTGCCCCCGTTTTTTTCTGTCCGTCATCTCCTTAGGCAGGGGGTTGGGGGGGGTGGCTCCTCAAGCCAAGAAATGACACACACACACACACACCCCCCTGCGACTGGCAAACCACCCACGCTGGGCTCTGGGAATCTTGCGCCCCATCCCATCAAGCACAGGACACCACAGTAGTCAAAATAGCGTTTCTGGTTTATTCGGAGTTTGTTGCTCTGCGCAGGTGACGGTATAAATACATTCTGCACCCAGCACTGCTCTGCCTGGCCCCTCATCCCAAGCCCACCTGCCCTGTGCCCCTGGGGCCCAGCTCCGCCCCGCCACAAGACTCCCTTCCAGCCCTGTGACACCCCCTCCCCCAATCGCCTGCTCTATGGTGGTGTCCTGCTTGGCCCCTCCCTGCCCATGAGCCTGGCTCTTGGCGCCTTTGACCAAATTGGGGTGTGGGGAAATGAGGTGACGGAGCCCCAGGGGAGGGCTCAGGCCTGGGGCGGGATATGGGCTGGCAGGGGGGATCTGGAGGCAAAGCTTGGGCAGGGGCGCGTTAGGCCCTGGGTGGCAGAGCCCAAGCACGCATGGGGATGTGGCGTTCAGGCCCCAGGCGCACGTGGGGCTTGCCCAGGGTCAGCCAGCTGCCATGCTGGGGAAGGCAGCAGCGGCCTAGCTGTTGGTGCCCTGCCATTTGGGGCCCGCCCCTCCCAGGGCTGAGCCCACTCTGGGGGCTGCTACAGGCGTGGCTAGCCCCTGGTGTCTCACTGCTCTGGGGCCCACCCCACACATGGCCAGCCATCTCGGCCTGCCCAGCCAGCACTTGGCCCAGCTGCGCCCCGCCCTGGCGCCAGGCTCCAGCACTGGGTTGCTGGGGCACAGGCTCTGCCACTGAAGCTGGGCTCCACGCAGCACCAGCTCCCCAGGGGAGCCTCTGCCAGGGCCCACCCTCCCCTGGGCACTGAGGGCGTGAGTCTGGTGCCTGGGCCTGCTGGGAAGGGCCAAGGGCAGCTCCTGTCTGGCAGCCCAGGCCCAACTCAGCCATGGGCCTCGTCCCTGCAGTGCGGCAGCTGCATTCGTCCCCTCCTGCAGTGCTGAAAATGGAAGAAACTCGCATCACCCAGCTTCACTGCACACCCCTGCTACTTCCGCCCTGGGCTCCCCACAGCCCTGCCAGTGCCCCTCCGCTCTGCCACGCAGCCCTGGCTGCGCCCGCGTGGGGCCTGCAGGCATGCTGGGCTCGTTTGGGGCTGTGGCGAAATGTCCAGCAAGGACCGAGTTGAGCCCTCAGTAAAACACCCGAGCCCCACATGCGCCCAACGCCCTGCTGCACACACCATCTCTCTCTCACTCACGCCCTGCCCCTGCTGCACACGCTGTCCCTTGCACATGGCTACCCAGCATGGTGCCTCCCGCCACCTCCAGCCCAACGCGGCTCCGCCTGTGCCCCTGGCTGCCCCATGGCTCCCAGCACTGTCCCACTGGCTCACGGCAGATGCTGCGAGCAAAGCAGGGGGCATAAGTGGGTGGCAGCAGAACATGGCAGGCAGCAGGGCTGGTGATGCTGGGGCAGCAATGGGCTTGGCAGGGTTAGGACAAACAGCAGGAGGGGCAGAGGATGGGGGGGAGAGAGGTGGCAGAAGAGGTGTGGGGGAGGGGAACTGACAGTGGGCATGGGCAGTGGGGGAGCTGGCAGAGGATGGGGGGGCAGGTGGTGGAGGATGGGGAGAGCTGGCAGAGGTGTGGGGGAGGGGAGCTGGCAAAGGATGGGGGGAGGCAGCAGAGGATGGGGGGGTATCTGGCTCAAGAGGTGTGGGGGAGGGGAGATGGCAGGGGCATCCAGCAGAGGATGGGCAGTGGCTGAGCTGGGGGGGGGGGGCAGGAGTGCCAGATGGCAGTGGGGCAGGAGGGCCATCAGCCGGGGTAGCAGTAAGGGAGTGTGGTGGGAGGCACTGAGGCTGCGTGGAGCAGGGAAACAATAACGGGGTGCAGGGGATGGCAGAGATGTGTGCCGGTTGGCAGAGGAGTGCTGGCAGTGCGGGTGGGACTAGCACAGACTCTGGCCAGACAGCACATATTATTTGGCTGAAATACACAGATATGAACAAGAGAAGAAGGAAAAATATCAAAAATACAAAAGAGGGCTGCATGGCAGCACCGCGGGAGCATGCCCTGCCGCCTGGAATCTGCTGGCTTGATGGCATGGCACAGAAGGTCTATCGTGGGCGCCACAGGCGCAGGGACCTGACTGGCGGGGGCGCAGCTTGGCACATGCCATTCGAATTGGCTGTTTTACTTGATATCAGGAACACCTGGTTTAAAATCTTTACAAAGAACAAAATGCGGCAACTCCGTTAGTGTGTAAAGAACTAAAGATCTGCTTAAAAACATCTCTGCAAAGAGACACGACCGGCACAAAAGGGTCTCTGCAGCTAGAGAAACAGAGGTGCTGAGACCAAACCTAGTGATGGCCTGCCTAACTGGGCACCGAGTCCTCCCCTCCTCCCGGCCCAGCACCCGACCGAGCACCGAGTCCCCTCCACCCAGCACCCGACCGGGCACCGAGTCCCCTCCACCCAGCACCCGACTGGGCACCGAGTCCCCTCCACCCAGCGCCTGACCGGGCACTGAGTTCCCCCTTTTTCCCACCCAGCACCAGTGGCCAAGGCAGTTGCTTCACACCACAACGTAAGTGTGCGGGAGCCTTTTGCATGGCAGCCCCACAGCGCACTGGGACGAGAATGCCAAGGACAGCACCTAGGTAGGTCCACTGTATTTGGCAATGCTGCCTTGGGGGGCAGGCAGGAGCATTCGGGGTGCCCCTGCCCCCAGTTGTACACAGTCCTGTGGTGCCATGCAGGCCGGGGGGGGGCGGGGGTGCCGTCACCAGGTGGGTCCTTCTCCCCACCCTGCACAGGGTTCCCAGTTGGAGGCAGCGTGCAGGGCTGCGGACCGCTCTGCTGCCCATGCTCCTGAACTGCTCCATGGGGCCCTGCTGCCTGGGTGTCAGCCGTCACAGCACACGGGAGTCAAAGCACTTATAAAAGAAAACAAGAAGAAAGAAAGAGCCAGCGGGACGAGCAGCTTGGCTGTGCCATGACAGGTGTCCTGCCACACCTCGGGCTCCGCCCCGCTGTGGGGGGGGTCCACCTGTGCGTGCGGCCCTGTCTGTCCATCAGCTCCCCACAGCCCCTGCCTGTGTCCCGTGTGGGTGGGCGTGGCCCCGGAGCTATACCCGGGTGGTGGAGTGTGAGTGAGGGAGCCCCGTGCTGTTGAACCCTGCTGCAAAGGTGCTGTAGGGGTGCAGGGTCTGCAGGCCCACCAGGGAGTTGGGGATCATGGTGATGGTGTTGGGGGTCATCAGGGGGATGTCGTCAGGGGAGCGGCGCAGGGTCAGCGTGTAGTCAGGCAGGGAGGCAAGCCGCAGGGCGTCATGCACCTGCCCTGCCTCGCACTCGTGGTGGGCCTGGTTCATCTGCAGGGAGGGGAGCTCCTCCTCAGGCGTGTGGCTGATGTCGTTGGGGGCACTGCGCTGGGGGCTGGGCTGGCGGTGTGTGTCCTGCCGGCGCTTGTCCTTGCGGTAGTAGAGTGCCGCGAAGGCCAGCACGTTGAGGAAGAGCAGGGAGGCGCCCACGGCGATGGTGACACTCAGCTCGGTGGAGTAATCCCGGGGGTTCTCGATCAGCAGTGTGCCGGCCTCCTGCTCTGGGCTCCACTTCTCCTGGGGGGTCTCGCTGTTGTAAGCTGGGGAGATGGCCGGCCGCTTGGTGGTCCAGATCTTGCCGTTGGGCCGGCGGGTGATGTGTGAGTTCTGCGTGGCATCAGGCGGCGGCACTTTGGTGGTGGTGGAGGTATAGTGGAACATGTCGTGCAGGTTGTACAGGTGGGGCACCAGGTGCTTCCAGAATGCCACCTTGGTGGCGCGGTAGTGGTCTCGCACTCTTGGCTTCAGCCCAATGTGCAGGTACAGCTGGTCGCGAGGGTTGTACTTGGACCACGCCACTTCCTCAAAGCGGTTGGCCTTGGTGTGAATGAACTTGGTGTCCTGGGGGACAGGCTTGTTGGGGTCCCTGGGAAACACGATGGAAACAGCCCATGTGGCATTGGAGAAGGCATGCAGGGACAGGCTGGCTCTTGCCCCCAAGCTGCCTCCTGGCTGCGCAGAGCTCTGGCTGAGAGCCACACTCAACCAGGGGCTGCCAATGGCTTGGTCTGCCCATAAGGAGAGGCACTAACAGCACGTTAGGGCCCAGTATAATGCAGAATGTCCCATGGGTGCTCATCAGTCCTGACCCGCAGCCCCCACGGTCCCAGCCCTAGGCACCCATCTGATAACTCTGCTGAGGCCCCTTGATTCTGGCCACTTAGTTCTCATGCTTCCCCCATGCTATAGCTGGGCACCTGGCTGGGCTCACCCCCTCTACTCGAGTAGTGGGGCACCGGACAGAGCCAGTGAAAGGGGTGACCATGTAACATAGGCTAAAGAGAAGCCCCTCAAGTCCCTGTTCTTGTGAAATCTCCATTTAACTCAGCTCTCCCAAGTGGCGAGGTAGGTGCTGACCCAGCGGCCCGTCAGGCTCTCTGCTCCAGCCAGAGCTGGATGGGCAAAGGAACCAGCCAGGGAAGCAGCTGCGCTCCCCACTGCAGTGAGCCAAGCCCTCTGCACAGCAGCCCCCACATGCACCAGGGGCTGGGCAGGGGACAAGCTGCAACTTTGCTAGTGGGACTTCCTAGAACCTTCCGCAGTGCCTCGAGAAGCTGCACCCGCCAAAGCCCTGCTTGTGTAGAAGGCTCTGCAGCGAGGCCCTGCCCCCCCCCCGAGGATTTACTACTTCATCCTAGTGCCAGAGTCCTGGCCCCTGCGTGTGGCAGGGGCCCCCCCCATACCCAGGGAGTGTGCACACACACACACAGATGGAGTGTGCACGCACACACGCAGGGAGGGCAGGAGCATGTGTGCACACATATACACACACTTGGGGAGGAGGAACACACATGTGCACACAAGGGGAGGGAACTTGCATGCACACACATGCACACGCACACACACAGGGGAAGGCGCAAGTGTGCACACACACACACATCAGCCCTCCAGAAAGGCATGCATACACACATACACAGGGAGGTGTGTGACCGAATGCACCCCTGTATTCACACCCTACACAATGTTGTAATAACCTTATACAAAACATGCCATATGCAGCAGCATTTGAAACCAATAACACAGTGAAATGTGTGCAGAAACGTGACGTAATGTGATGAACAAAAGCTGAAATTATGACTGAAACGTGGTTAACAGACAAGTCTGGGGAGGGGACAAACCTGGGTCTCAAAGCCCAAGGACATGCTGCCTTCACAGCTGATTGGTAATTACCAATCACGTGGCCAGTCTTTGGCAACACGGGGGCAGGACCAGACTGATTTGCAAACAATGTGGATCCTCTTTCACCATAAGACTCCATGTCTCGGTCTTCACAATGGGAAGAAACTATGTCTAGGAGGAAACCTCAGGAAAATGCATGTCAAAGGGTAACTGGATTATAAAAATGAGGGACAAAAACACCTCAGGTATTCACTGTCTCTTGCTACCTCTCTTTTCCCGAAGACAGTGGGTTTCAACCTGTGGTCCATGAACCCCTGGGGGGGTTCACAGACTATATCTAAGATTTTCAAAGGGGTCCGCACTTCCCTTCAAAACTTTTTAGGGGGTCTGCAAATGAAAACAACCACTGCTATAAGAAGACAAACGAACCAGTCTTTGGACTTTGGGCAGGATTGTGACCTGAAAATGTAGTCCGCCCCGTTGTTGGGACCATGTGGGAAGGACTTACCGTGACTCAAGTTTAGCTTGCCAAGTGGGAGGCCCAGTCTACACTTACCTTCACGATTCGGCGGCAGTTGACGGGAGATTCGCAAGTGACGTAAATCACTTGCGTATCTCCCGTCGACTTTGCGGCGTCTCCTCCGCGTGCCGTCCACACTGTGCGGGGCCAAAGGGAACGACGCTGTTCCCCTCCACGCAGCACTATGCCACTTACCGGGGTGGTTTTCCTGTGTCGCTTGATTGATCCACTGAGCGGGGTCTACACAGACCGCTCAGTCGATCCAGAGACATCGATCTGACAGTGGTGAATTTGCTGCTGTCAGTGTAGACCCAGCCTGAGGCCCGGTCTACACTTACCTTTGCGATTCGGCGGCAGTCAACGGGAGATACGCAAGTGACATAAATCACTTGTGTATCTCCTGTCGACTTACCGGCGTCTCCTCTGTGCAGTATACACACTGCGCTGCATTGAAGGGAACAGCCATCAGTGTGGACCCAACCTTAGTTACTAGAACGTGTTTTAGCTTTATTTCTCTTGTAACCATGGCTCACTTTCATGCCTTGTGCTGCTCCTCTTTCTGAAAATCTCTCTTTTTAGTTAAATAAACTTGCTTCTTTTTTCAGCAGGCCTAATCCAGTGCCATGTTTAACTGAACTGTGTGGGTAATGCCAGTTAAAATAGCAAACTGCTGTGCGCTGGCCCCTTACTGGGGCAATGTACCACTAAGAGCTGAACTGACCCGACGAGACCTGCACAGTGCAGAACATGCCTTTCTGGGGGCAATGCAGGGCTGGGAGTATGTTAGGTCACCCTGCAGGCAGCAAGCAAGGTGTGGATGGTAGCGTGTGGCTGGTGTTGCTGACAGGCTGCTGGCCCAGGGTTGCAGCAATGCAGATACTCTGGGTGCACCCTGCATGCTGATGGCTGGGTGTGAGCAGCCCAGGCTGGGAGCTGCAACAGGAGAGCCTGGCCAGGCACCCAGGGTTACAAGGCAAACAGTGATGGAGCCAGTCCTCACTGGTCTGGCTTGCACCCCGGAGTGTGACAGTGTGCAAACACACACACACACACACACACACACAGAAGCTGTGCAGACACACTCTCCCTCCAAACCAGTGTGTGCGCGCTCACACACACAACACGCCAGGGTGGCACATGCACATAGAAGGTACACACGTGTGCATGGGCACAGGCACACACACATACACAGAGGAAGGCTTGTGCACGCGCACACACACACACACAGACACACATGGAGAGGGCATGCACACACCCCTACCACGGAGGGAGGCACGCATGCCCAAGATGCCAAACACAGAGGAAGGGTGCACATACGCATATATGGGGAGGGCATGCACACATAAACATGCACATACAGACTGGATGGCTCACGCTAACACACACACACTCACATGCACGTGTCCTAAGGAAGATGAGTGCATGCACACATGTACTCATACCCAGAGCCAGGGATGTACACGCACACCCACCCATCCACACACAGAGAGGGAGGTGCACGCACACACAGGCCCAGGAGGCATGTGTGCACTAGCGCCCAGGAGCACGGTGCATTCCTCACCCAGTCTTGGCGAAGTTGGTCCAATATGTCATCACCACAGCGCTGAGCATGACGTCGTTCTTGGAGAAGTTGCATGGGAAGAGATCCGTGGGGCCAATCATGGGGATCCCGAACACATAAGGCACCTCATCTCCATGGGCTGCGTCAGACCATGCGGGCTTCATGAGGCTCTGGCAGTGGTGGTAGAAGGCGTAGAAGTAGGTCGGGGAGCCATAGCGGGCATGCAGGTCAGCCGTCACCACAGATGGCTCCACCCACTGATGGTCAGTGAACAGGGCCACCAGGGTTTTGCGACGAGTCTCTGGGTTATCCCTGTCCGCCCAGTCTGTGTACATGAACTTGATGGTCTCCCGCAGGGTGTCCTTCCCCTCAGGGTAGCCATATAAGTTGTCCACAAAGTTGGAGACTGAGTAGTCAAAGTCACTGCCTGAGACACCGTCCTCAGGATCCACCACGCCCTCCACAAACTTCAGCCCCTCACCCTGGTTCACCCCGAGCATGATGTCGTAGTTCAGGAACTCGCCCTGCTCCATCAGGATCTCAGGGTCGTCGGGGATGACATCCCCATCGATGACTGGCCCAAAGGCCACGTGGTAGCGGGCTGGCTGGATATCTTGCTCCACCAACTCCTTGGCACTTTTCTGCCGCAGACAATCCACCATGTCGACGGTGTCCAGCACATTGCAGCCCACCTTGTCGGCCAGCAGGCTCGTGTACTTCACAGGCTGGTAGTTGACTGCCCAGCTGGAGAGGGCAGAGCCGCTCTGTATGATGGCTCGCTGGAAGAGGCCTGCAGGCAAAGAAGGGCATGAACAGTAGCGCATGGCAGGGGCCCGCCAGGCATGGGACAGGTCTAGCTGGCTCCTGTGTAACTCAGTGCTCGGGCCCCTCTAGTGCCCCCAGATACACAATCGCCCCACAAGGATTGTTAGAAACAAGGGCTCTGGTGTCAGGAGCGGCCCTTGGTGATGGAGGACTGGCCCCTGGGGTGGGGGGCATGGGTCACTGCCTGCAGGCCTCTTCCAGCAGCCTGTGTCTTGGCCCAGGGAAATGCGAGCTGTGAGTCTAACTGCTGTGCCCTGGACCCCTCTCAGGCAGAGCCCATTGGCAGCGTCTCATACCACGTACCCCAGGCCCCAGCAGGCAGGGAAATTTCTAAAACCTCTAAATCACCCCCACCTCCTACATGCCTGAGACAACTGCAGTGCTGCCAGTGACGTTGGTACAAGGCCCATTGTGCTAGGTGCTCTACAACCAGCCAGCATCTCCTCTGTGAAAGGCACCGAGTTTTTACAAGCAGCTGAGCGTGTAACTCGCTGCACACGGGAAATGTTGTCTGCTAACACCTTGCTTACTGCACCAGGCACCTGCTAAACTGCCCTGGCAGCACACTCAGACAAGCTCTCTGTGGGGGCAGAGCACCCATGGGAGCTGGCACAGCCACATGGCTACAGCCTGGCTCAGCCCGGGCTAGTTGGCATACCCTTTCACAGCAGTGGGAGTGCAGTCGCAGGGACACCAGGGACGTTCTGGCCCCGGGCCTGCCACCGCAGTGGTGCATGCTGCAGCCATCACTGCATGCTCGGTGCTGCACAAAGGCCATGCGGAAAATGGCACTGCAGTGCCCCTGAAGTGGGTGATGCCCCGCTCTGCAGGCATCCAGTAGCCCCGGCCAGCCCCTTGAACAGCTATTGTGACGGTGCCAGCTGTCCCAGCTCCCCTGCCCAGGCACGTCCTGCCTGGAGCTCCCTCTGCTTCTCAAAGCTGCTGCACTTGTCACAGCCCTTCTGACTGTTAGTAGCTGGCAGAGCGAAGCCCATGCTAGGGCAGCTTAACCCTGCATGTCCCATTCAGCTGCTCCCCCAGGGTATCCCCTCACCCCCACCCCCCACTCTGAGACAGACTTCCTGCCCAGCTGGGTCCAGCTCCCTGCCAAGGCAGGCCTCGCAGGGCACAAAGGAGGCCTTTCTGCTGCAGGGAACGCAGGAGGGAGTGGACGCTTGCCCTGGAAAGCAGGGCCACAAAGGCCCTGGCCCAGGCAGAGGAATGCATGGCCAGCGTCCAGCTCGGCATCAATGGGACTTGTGCTCCAAATACAAAGGGCTCCCAGGAAACGGTGCCTCCGGGGGCCGAGTGTGAAGGGACAGGGCTCAGCATTGATGCTCCGGGCTCTACCCGAGCTCAGCCCGAGGAGCCTGGGCCCCAGGTGCAGCGGCCTGGAGCAGTACAGGCAGTGCTGCCAGCCTGGCTTTGTGTGGTCACCTGCCAGCAGCACCAGGGTGCCAGGAACATGGTGCAATGGCAGCACCCGCCATGCCAGGGCTGCCAGTCACCCCTGGGGTCAGCACAGCCTCTGCAAGCAATAGGCCCCATGCCAGCCTGGTCTTTCTGCCAGGGAGGGCCTTTGGCTGTGGGCTGGCCTGCTCGGCTAGGGTTCCTCAGAGAGGCCAGGAGCCAGGCTGGTGCAGTCTCTCTCAGCACTTGTGGGACTGGGAGGGCCCTTTAGATACTGGGCTTTCCAGAGGGAACTGGTCAGGGCCCGCCTAGCCCCAGCTCCAGACTCTGACCCAGCCCCCTTGGCCCCCAGCTAGGCCCTTGCCAGGGAGCTGTGATCGCTGCTCACAAAGCCCCGCACAGATGCCAAGCCTTTTTGCAGCCAGTTCTGCAGCGGAGCTCGGCACTGGGGCCCTGACATTCATCCAGTACGTGGAATGGGACTGGGGCTCTCCTCCTCGCCCAAGCCCCATCCTGCTCTCTGCTGGGCCAGCAGCCCCACTGAGGCTCTGGCAGGCGCCTGCTTGTGCCGTACTCAGAGAACAGGGCTGTTTTTATCTGTTTGTGCTTCTCCACCCCCAACGCCCACACAGCTTTTTGTGCCAATGTATGCGGTGGGGGGGGGCAACTTTTAGCCACATCGATCCACCAGCACATTCCTGGGGCTGGCTGCGTTATCCAGGCAGTGAAGGTGCGTAGGCTGCTAGCTCCTTCCTGTCCCCCGCGTGATCCCAGGGTAAGGCACCGCTCAGTGCCTCAGTGGTGCTGTGCAGATCACACTAGCTAGAGACAGTGCAGACAAGCCCATGGGCTCCAGTCTCCTGCAACCCTTCCTCATGGCCTCGGTTGGTATGGATTTCCTGGTTTGCCTTTTGGCCTGACTTTATTTGTCGCCACCTTTCTTTTCTGGTTCACCTGGTGCTGCAGCTCCCCCCGTTGTACACTAGTTTCTGTGCTAATGCCGGGATTTTAATGTGGTTTCTAATCTGACATGCTTCCCCCTCTGTAAGGCCAGTGCACAGGGCCACCCCTGGCTGCTGCGGCTACTGAACTTCCCTATGCTGGACGCTGCCAGTTTGTCCACTCCTGCTGCGGGGCTGGCTACACTGCAACCGAGGCAGCATGGCTCAGCGCTGCGAGCACATGCCCGGGGTTCAGGGGGTCTGCAGCAACCGTGCTCTCCCAACACTCCCCAGCTGGGCTCGTGCAGGTACACCAGCCCCTGCAGCAGCCGTGGCAGGGCTGCAGTGGGCACACACCCAGCACGACATTTGCAAGGAAACCAGTCAAAATGCCACGTGGGTGGCCAGGGGCACCCACCTATGCACCAAGCCCCACCCCACCCTCAGCCACATTGACTCCCAAGCACCGTGTGTTACTGGCAGCGGAAGGGGAAGGCGGGCACGTCTGCTCCTCTGAGCTCTGCCTTCAGCGTGCTGTGCCACGCACATGCTGGCACTGCAACAATTGACATGGGGGAGCAGGTCTCACCAGATCCCAAGAGCCTGGGTGGTGAGAACTCACTCGGCAGGACAGGCCCATGGTCCAGCTCAGCCAACACTGCCCCACAGCCAGCGCTTCACTGTGACCAATGGGGACAGGTGGTGTAGGAATCTGACTTTATTTTTTTCAATTAAAGAAAAAACCAAGGCCCAGTGGAGACGAGGGTTTCCAAAGCCTCAGCATCAGCGGCACTGCCCACAACCAGAATTCCAGTGAGAGGGTTGGGCCGTTTCCCCATTCGTGGTACCTGCAGCAGCCCCCTGGCCATCTGGCTAGTGCAGAAGAGCCAGGGACCTGGAGCAGCTTGCTTTCGTGGTCCCAGCGGAGTGAGGGGGGACCTAGGAGCACAACTGCTGTGGGCAGGGGGCTGGAGCCATCACATCTTGGCTCAGTTTTGCCCAGCAAACACACGCATTGGCATGTGAGGAGCAATGACACATGGGGCACTGGGATTCATGTGGGTTTAGTTACCGAACCCCTGGTGCTCTGCAGGACAGGGAGCATTTGCTGCGTCAGCTGAATAGGCAGCAGATGTTGAATATCGTTTTCTGTACCGTGCTGGGTGGGAGAACTGGCTGTTCCACTCAGTGGCTGTCAGTGCTGGAGTCCATGCACACAGGTTGGTTTGTGGAACATCAGAGGACTGGGTCCCTGTCAGCGTCATTGGCTCTTCATTCCCATGAAGCTGAAGTGGTGGCCTGGGGCTGTTGAAAGTTTTCAGCAGCACTTCTCTTGAGGGTTGGATCAGCCTTGTGGTTTCTCTGTGGCTTAGAGATCCATAGAGCTTCTCCTTGTAAAGCCAGTTTGAGGCCCCCCCAGTGTATCTGGAGGGCCAGGGATGTGATCCAGGATATGTTCCATTACTGCCTTGGTAAGAACATGGGGGTTGGGGTTTCTCATGTATATGAACAGTCACTACAAGTCAGCAGTGCCTGGCCTTTCGCCCATGGCGGGAGGGTGTCAGGGGCTGCGACTGAAGGTGGGGATCGTGGGGAATTTGCAATATTGAAACCATGACAGCAGTGTATACGCAGTGGTGGGGAGCTCCACCGTCTCTGCAGCCCAGGAGTTCTCACCCTTTTTTTGCTGGGACCCCGTTTGAAAATATTTCAGGTTGTGATGATCCCCCCATGCCATGCCACCCTTACTTCTGTGGTAAGGGGGTGGGGGTGGTCCTGACTTTAGAGCATGCGGCCAGCAGCCACTGCTCTCCGGCCAGCCAGCTCTGAAGGGCTCTGGTGATCAGCCATGCACAGGGCTGACAACCGCAGACAGGGCATTTGTGGGGCCTGACAGCTCCTGACCCCCCATAATAACCCGATGACCCCTTGAGGGCTCCTGGCCCCCAGTTTGAGAACTCCTGGGTAGCTCATTGGCCTGGGAGCAGCTGTCCTCTAACCACTATGGCTAGGCCTACACTTTAAAATGGTACCAAGCTGGCTATGCTGCTCACCGCTGTGAAAGACGTAATGTCAACTGCCGTGGTTTACGCCGACCTAGCCCACCATGTAGCACAGCCAGGGGGACAGAAGGGTTTTTCCATCAGCTGGGGGCGGGTTACCAGCAGTGACAGAAAATCCCCTTCCGCCACTGTAGGCACAGCCTGCATTCAGCACTACAGCGGCATGATGCTGCTGTAGTCTAGCAGCCCCTAATTCTGAACTCTCAGGCCCGGCTGAGCGCACAGGGTCCAGGGTTTCCAGGCATTGTCAGATCCTCATGTGTGGGTATACCATCAGCAGACTGCAGGCTTCTGATCTTAGAGCCAGGGCTGGGGGGCTCCAGGTCCCTGACTGATGTGTACAGTGCAGAGGACTGGGGGTTTTACTCCCATGTTTGGGTGGAGGCCTCTGCTTGCATAGAATTACAGGAGTGTAGGACTGGAAGGAACCACAAGAGGTATTCTAGTCTAGTCCCTTGCCTTCAAGGCAGGACCCAAGCATTATCTACGCCAGTAGTCCCCAAACTTTTGGGGTCATGCTCCCACCTTACCTGGTCTGCACCCCCCAGGAGCTGCAATCAGAAGCCAGGGCTGCAGCCAAAGCCACAGTCGGGGATCAGGACCTGGGCTGGGGCCTGGAGCTGCAAGGCCTGGGACTGGGGCCAGGAGTGGGGCCCGGGTATAGGCTGCACTCAGGAGCAGGGCCCAGGCATGGGACATGGGCGGGAGTGGGGCTGGAGCAGAGATGGGGGCAGAGCGGGGGCTGGGTGGCATTTCCTCCCCACAATCGTGGGGGCTGGCCCAGACCCTGCCACACCCCTGAAAGTTCCTCCACACACCCCTGGGGGGGCACACCGCACAGTTTGGGGACCTCTGATCTAGACCATCCCTGACCGGTGTCTGTCTACCATGCTTTTAAAAATCTCTAGTGCCAGAGATTCCTCAACCTCCCTCAGCAACTTATCCCAGGGATTAACCACCCTGAAGATAGGAAGTTTTTCCTAATGTCCAACCTAAACTGCCTTTGCTGCAATTTAAGCCCATTGCTGTAGAGAACAAGTTATCTTCCTCCTTCCTGTAAAAACCATTTTTGTACTTGAAAATGATTATGTCCCTTCTCACTCTCCTCTTCTCCAGACTAAACAAACCCAATTTTTTCAATCTTCCCTCGTAGCTAGACCTTTAGTCATTTTTGTTGCTCTTCTCTGGACTTTCTCCAATTTGCCCACATCTTTCTGTAATGTGGTGCGCAGAACTGGACACAATACTCCAGCTGAGGCCTAATCACTGCAGAGCAGAGCAGAAGAATTACTTCTGGTGTCTTGTTTACAACACTCCTGCTAACACATCCCACAATGATGTTTGCATTTTTACAACAGAGTGACATTGTTGAGTCATATTTAGCTTGTGATCCACTATGACCCCCCAGATCCCTTTCTGCAATGCTCCTTCCTAGACAGTCATTTCCCTTTTTGTATGTGAGCGACTGATTGTTCCTGCCTAAGTGGAGCACTTTGTATTTGTCAGTATTGAATTTCATCCTATTTACTTCAGACCCTTTCTCCAGACCATTTTGAATTTTAATCTGATCCTTCAAAGCACTTGAAACCCCTTCTAGTTTGGTATCATCCACAAACTTTATGCCATTGTCTAAATCACTGACAAAGATATTGAACAGAACCAGACCCAGAACTGACCCCTGCAGGACCCCACTCATTATGCCCTTCCAGCATGACCATGAACCCCTGATAACTACTCTCTGGGAACAGGTTTCCAACCAGTTTTGCACCCATCGTATAGTAGTTCCATGGAGGTTGTATTTCCCTACTTTGTGTACGAGAAGGTCACGTACCTCCATCATTTGGGCAGCGCTCTGGGATATTTGCCATCTGTTTTCTCAGCCACTCTCATTTACGGAAGCTTTAAGGTTCTGGCTGCCAGAAGGAGTTGGGAGCAGTTTAAAATCTACACAGCAGCAATTCCCCTCCTCCTGCTTGTTAATGCGGGGTAAAGACAGTGCTGGTTGTTTGTTTCCTGGCAAGAAATCCACTTTGATTTTAATGTATTACATTATGGGGTGCTTTCCCCAGGGGCAGCATGGGATAGTGCATGTCTGAGGCAGACTGCCTTTCACAGTGCTGGGAAAGGATGCACTAATTAGTGATTCATTAACAGCTCTTGATCCCTTATATTATTAAAGTAAAACCTATGAAGGCTACACCCACTTACTCTTTGCAGCTCTGCTCAGGTTCTAGACCTCCTGTCATGCCTTGCCCCTATTTAGACGGAGCGTCTCTGGGGTAGTGGCTCTCCCCATGCACTGCTAATGCCGTGCCCAGCCCAACAGGGTCCTGGGCACTACTGCAGTACAAACAAGGGCAACCAGAGCCCCAGTGCTCCAGAGACAGCCCCAGACCGTGTGCACGTGGTTCTTTGGGGCAGCCTCTTACACAGAGCTGGCACCGCACCCAGGTACACCAGCCCCACAGTGGGTGTACATGGCCCCATGAGCGCATGATGGCATGACCGCAAGGGGGAAGGGTTCCAGAGCCCAAACATCTGCACTGCAGTTTTTAGCCTCACGACCCTGGGTCAGCTGGCCCAGGCTGCCATGTGCCTTTTACTCCAGTGTAGACGTACTCTCCATGCCTGGGGGCTGCCTGCTCCATGGCCAGGATTCCTAGCAAAGGCCAGGGCTCCTGCAGCAGACAGGAAAGGTAGGGCTCAGCCTGGGCCCTGATCTGCAGCCTCCCGGCCACCGCTTCCACTGTGCTAAGCAAACGAACTTCAGTAACCCCAGCCACTGCTGCTGCTGTGTCCAGCCCCCTTGGGCCCCACGTACCCAGGGCTCTCTGGCCTTGCACAGCAGGGCCAGGGGCTGGCACAGGCAGGACACCATGTCAGGGACAGAGAGTTGGTAGCTACAGCCAAGGGCCCCATGGCAAATTAATACAGCAGCCCCTGCCATTTGTCTCCAGGGAAACAGCTCCCCTCCCCCAGGCCTGCAGCCCACGTGGGCACACTGGGCATGTGAGGCTGGAATAGAGTGCTGGCGGCACGGGCTGGGCAGACGGAGCAGAGAATCTACATTCCAAGCAGGTGTGATGTTTGGCTAGGGAAAAAACCCTAAGGCTCTGCAGCAGTGGGTCTGCCCAGCCAGAAATGATCTCTCCACCCATCAACAAGCCCCACCACCCCTGAGACAGCAGCCTGCCTCTGCACCATTCCTACAACAGATGAGACTCCCCGCACGCTGCTGTCACACCACACGCACATGCTCCTTCCCTCACTGGGTGCAAAGGAACTCCCGCCTCCCCCCGCCCATGACATTCACCAGATAGAGAAAGATCCACACTCCTGCACACAATTATACATGTCTGCTCCTACACCCTGCACACACACAC
>ML675622.1:463626-511435 GCA_007922155.1 Mesoclemmys tuberculata
ACACCCTGCACACACACACACACACGGAACACACACGTGCTCCTACAAGAAGATTTGTACCGATAGATACACACTGACACCTGACATTAGCATGCACACAACCCCTGCAGGGAGACACACCCACTCCACACAAACCTGCACACACACGCCTGCTGCCTGCATAACTCCAGATTCAAACCCACCGCCTGCACCCAGAGGGAAGTGGGGGCTTTTCCATGTGGGGGCAGGCAGTGGGGAGACTAGGGTTTTCCTCAACCAGTTAACACAGGGAGACAGTGGCTCCCGCACCCATAGAAGTCACTCTGCCCGAGCTATGGTGCTAAACCCATCTTTTTTCCTAGTGCGGACCAGGCATCTTGGCTAGTAACTGCTTCAGCTGCTATAAGAAAAGAGCCCCACATCCTTCTGCAGCTGAGCTGAGCAGGGACTGAACAGAACCAGGCAGCTAGCTGTCATAGGCAAGGTTCCAGGTAGAGCCTGTTCCTGAGGACAGCTCCACGGGGAAAGAATTTGCGCACTGGGGGGGGAAGGGGGAAGAGAGGGGAGATGGTGCAGCAAAGGAAGCAGCAAGTGTCTCATTTCTACCCAGGGACACAGTACTCACACACCACACCCACGCACCCCTCTGGAGAAGAGGGTTTCTCAGCGAGGATTCCAACTCCTCCCAAAGAGGAGGAGTGCTTCCTGCTTCCCTGAAGAGATCCCAGGCTGCATGGCCAAAGCATGGGGTGGCTGGACGTGCCGTGTCCCATCTGGGGACCATCCCAGGCAGCATGTGCATTCAGAGCTGGGGGGCAGTCAGCCCCTGGCCCTGGCCTCCTCATTTTGAATCCCGCCCCTTTGAAGAAGCCGGTAGCAGGCGTACAGGCTGCTCCAGCAGCAGTGCTTGGAGAATGTCTGCAGAGAACTGCGCTTGGTGGCCTGCACCTTTCCTGAACAACAATGGACCTGACGCCAGCAAATATGGTAGCCTCCCTGCCTCCAGTGACCTGGCAGCCCAGGCCTCTAAGGAGGGGCGGGAGACATGCAGCAGGCAGCCACGGGCTCGAGGGCACAGCTCAGCTGCAGTGCTAGCCTCAGATGCAGGCTGGCCTCCATGTCCTTGGAGAAAACTCTTCTCCAGCTTGTGCACAGGGGGCCACAGGGATGGTGGGAGGGGCAGAGCCCTGAGCAGCACCACATGCATCTTTTAGCACCTCAGCCACCGGAGCCCGACGGCCACACGCATAGCCCACCAAAGGGAGACATGTATGAGCGGGCTTCAAAGCTTGGTCGCTGGGCCACAGGCAGAGCTGGGTCACCTGCCTGAGCTCACGGAACAGCCAACAACCAAAAAGGAAGATGCCTGAGCCAGCAACCCCCCTGCCCTCCCGCCCTGTGCTGCACAGCTCACCTCCCTGCACACCCTGGGCTGGAGCCCTGCTCCTCAGGGTGCTCAGGACCTGCAGCGGGGCACCACCACCTGGGAGGCGAGGGAGGTTCAGCACCACACTTGGGTGTGGCCACACTCCCTCTGGGCACCGCTGCACAGGCAGCAACTGTGAGCATCGAAGAGTCACACTGGGCCGAGCCTGGCGCCCCAGCACACAACCTGGCCCCGCCGGCGAGGGGTCACGGCTGGTACTTGGCCATGGGCCTGCTTGGCCACAGAGGGCTCCAGCGGCACAGCTGCTGCAGAGAACTGCACGAGCCCCTGGCAGCCGGCCATTGGTGGCTCACGCAGGCTAGTGCACGAGCGGCAGAGCCTGAGAAGAGTCGGCAGGAGGGTGGTGCTAAGGACACGAGGGCAGCGTAGAGAGGGAACCGCGGGGTAATCCCGTCAGAACATGGGCACGCGAGGGAGGGACGCCTCTGGCACCTGCAGCAGGGCCCCACTGCCCGGAGAACATGCCAGGTGTGCGTGCACAGCACCCCTCAACCCACACACAGACACCTGCCCCCACCCCACCGTGTTCCCACCCCTGCCATAGCCCCACCCCATAGATACCCCCACGTACCCTATACCACATGTCCACTGGATCCCCACCCCATATAGATACCCCTGTGCCCCGCTCCCACCCCACAAATCCCCACACCCACCATATCCCCACCCCCCACAGATACTCGCACTCCCCCATATATGCCCTAACACTTCCCCATATCTCACAAACCACGTACCTGCACACGCTCCTCTCCCCCCCACCCTCCCCGGTACATGCACACATCCCTATCCCCACCTCCACAGATACCCGCACTCCCCCATAAATGTCCCAACATTTCCCCATATCTCACCAACCCTGTACCTGCACATGCACCTCGCCCCCTCCCCACCCCCCTGGTACATGCGCACTTCTCTATCCCCACCCTCCATGTACATTCATACACCCCTATGCCTGGCCTCCATGCCCCTGGAACATGCACACTCCCCTAGAGCTGTATCACTTTCCTGGCCAGGCTGACGCGCAGTTAGACCTTTCCTTGTAAAAACTGTGTAAGGGAGCTGAGAGGTCAGGGCCCTGAACTCCAAAACTTGTCTTGCCAACGTAATTGCCAACAAGAATGCAACCGTCCAGGGCAAGCGTGGAAAGGAGCGAGATGCTATGGGCTCAAAGGGAGGTCAGTGAGCCTGGACAGGACCAAGCTAAAATCCCATTCAGGGACTGGATCCTGCACCAGCGGAAAGAGCCTTTCCATGCCCCTTTGGAATCTGGTCGTCATCTCATGCAAGGAGACTGTCCTGCCCTGTATAGGGGCATGAAAGGCTGATATGGCCACTACATATACTTAATGGATGATGGGGCCAAACCTTCTTGGTTCAGATGGAGCAGGTAGTCCAAGATTGCTTGGATTGACGATTTAGATGGAGAGATATTACAGAGAGCTGCCCAACAAGTGAAGCATTTCCACTAGACCAGGTAAGATGCTCTGGTGGAAGGCTTCCTGCTTTCTAGCAGGACCTGTGTAGAGCAGGACCACTCTTCCAGGCTTAGTCATGGAGCATCCACACCAGCAAGTGCAGGGAGGCCAGGTCCAGATGAAGAAGTTGGCCGTGGTTCTGAGAGAGGAGGTCTGGTCACGATGGGAGTGTCCAAGGGTGGGCTATAGACAGATCAAGCAGCATCCCGATCCAATGCTGGTGCAGCAATGCCAGGGCTACCAGATGACCCTCACCTTTTCCCTTTTAATCTTTATGAAGATCTTGTGGCTCAGCAGAATTGGTGGGAAGGTGTACATGAGGTCACCCGACCATGTCAGGAGCAAGCCTTCAGACAGCAAGTCATTGTCGAGCCCTTGCAGATAACAGGATTGCACTTCTTGTTCTACCTGGTGGTGAATAGCCCACTCGGGGAGTGCCCCCCCCGGAAGATGAATTTGTCCACTTCCGGGTGCAAGGACCATTCGTGGCCAGAGAAAAAGGATCTGCTGCCCCGAGAGGTGCACAGCTTCCAGGTGGATGTTGTGATCCTCGCAGAAGGTTCACAGCCATAAGGCCTCTTGACAAAGGGTCAGGGACTAGGCTCCCACTTGCCATTGATGTAGTACATTGAGGCCATACTGATGATCAAAATTTGAACCACCCTGCCAGACCACTGAAGGAGAAGCATCTCAGCCCAGCCAGATTGCCCTGAGCCATGCCAGCCCCTCCCTGGCTCACAGACCCTGTGTCTTGAGGGTACCAAGGTGAGCCCCCCACCTCAGATCCAAAGCATCTGAGACCAGCGACAGTGTTGGCCATGGGCGGGGCCGCGAAAGGCACCCCTCTCAGTACATGATGCAGCTTTGTCCACCACAACAGGGAGATGAATACTGGTCGAGGGACCGTGAGGACCATGTCTAGATGGTGCCTGGAGGGGGAATACACCATCACCCGCCACATTTGCAAAGGCCTGAGGGGCAGCCTGGCATGCTGGACCATGTAAGTACAGGCTGCTATGCGACCCAGTAGCCTGAGGCATACCCTCACTGTGGTGAGAGGGTGCCTCACACTCTGGTTACAAGCTCCGTCATGGCCTAGAACCTGGCTTCCAGTAAGAGTGCTTTGGTCTGATGTGATAGCCGCCAGGAGGAAAGGAGTAAGGTGGTATGAAAGTAACAAGGGGTCTGGATCCTGTGTAATGTGCTCCTTCAAAAGCTCTGTTTGCTCCCAGGGTGGTAATGGCTTGAGCCTGACTGGGGGGGCAGTGGCTGGGGATTGGCCTTGACACCTCTTATAACCCCTGTTCTTTCTGTAGGGGTCTCCTTGAGGCTGGCCCTCAAATCTCTGTGGCTACGGGGGCCTGAAATGCCATCTGGCAGACGGCGGGGTATACAGACTCTGGGAGTACAATGTAGCCCTAGAAGCTTTTAGTCTGTGCAACCTGGGGTCTGTCTGGTCTGCGAACAGGACTGCACCATCAAAGGGGATGACCGGGATGGACTGTTGGACCTCCGATGAAAGGCCAGATGATTGGAGCCATGACAGCGTGTACGCCATAGCTCCGGCCTCCGAGTCAGCCGCATCTGATGGGGCCTGAAGGGAGGCCCCGGTTACCACCTCCCCTTCCTCTCCCATTTGGATGTCTGAGGCAGGAAGTCTGAAAATTCTTCCAACAACTGCCAGATGCTAAAGTCAGATCTACCTAACAGGCTTGTTGGTGAGAAATGCGTAACTCCAGGCTTGCCGTGCAATAAACTTTTTCTCCAGAAAGGTCCAGCCTTTTAAGCTCCTTGCTTTTGGGATGGAACCTTCCTGCCCCTTTTGTTGGCTGCTGTCACCACCAATGATCCCAGAGACGGAGGGGGGAGGCCCCTAGAGGTATTCTGACCCTTTCATGAGTACATAGCATTTCTATGTAAGGGGCAGGGAGGCTAGGGTCTGCCACTGGGCCTTTGCCAATTTTACCACTCCCTCATGGACTAGGAGGGTCACCTGGATGGGGCTGCCAGTGCCAGAGTGCCGAACAGGTCAGCCACAAGTTCGTTTAGTTCCTTCGCCTGGAGACCCAGATTTGATGCCACCTGCTTGAGGAGCTTCTGGTGAGCCCTGAAACTGTCCAGTGGGACCATGGTGGAAGGTCCTGCATGCTTTCGTCAGGTAGATGTAGAGGATTGGGGTCATCCTCCCTAGCCCCTTCGGGGTCTGCTGCAGAGACCTCCTCCTAGTCTGACTCCACATTCAGGTCCAGTGTTGGGTGAATGGTTGCTGATGACTGTGGCACCAAGACTCTGGAAATCGATTGTCCTCATGAACCCATGGCGGAGGGAACCCCCACGGGTTCCAGTACTGCTACAGCATGGGCCATTGGCCTTGTGGCCAGATCCCTATCGGGGGTCCCATGAGGAACCCCACAGCCAGGGTCACCTCCTCCCCTTCAGAGTCCAAATTTCTCCTTGGACACCACAGAGGTGCCGTGCTGAAGCTGCTTGCCCTTCTCCACCATAGTGGGAGTGCGCACATTCTGGTGCTGGGGAACAATGGTGGAGCCTCGGTGCCTCCAGTCCCACGCTGGCTTTTGTCCTTGGGCTTCCTACATTAGCTCAGTGACTGGGCTGGGAGATCTGTACTGGGAATCTGGATACCGGTGCTAGGGCTCAGGGACAGCGACATTCAGGGACTCCCATTCGCACGTGTCTTCTTCGGTTTCTTCTTTAGCACTGGAGATGGTGCGTGGTGCTGGGAAGATGACAGCACCGGAGTAGCACTCCGCACCGAAGCCGAGTCTGACCAGTCCAGTTCAGATGCACGTCTAAGTGCCAATGACATTAAAAGTGCCCTTAATCAAATGTCTCAATCCTTCCTGGTACGGGGCCTGAAGCTTTTACAAATTCTGCACTTCTCCGACATGTGAGCCTCTTCCCAGCACTTCAGCAGCTCTGGTGCAGGTCATTAACTGGCACGGGCTTCTTACACGGAGTGCAAGGTTAAAACCCAGAGACCGGGGCCTGCCACGTCTCTGGGCAACTCCAACTTAAAACTATCTACACACAAACCCTGAAAAACTAGCAAACTAAACTATATACACTAGACATGATAAAACCACTGGGTTAGAAGAGCTGGCAACAGCAAGAGGCGTTCCAGCCCTGTCACTGGTGGTAAGAAGGAACTGAGAGGGACAGGGGCCAGAAGTATATATATATACTGGCACATATATGCGTAACTGCAGAGGGCATTAGAGCTGGCCCTACGGATACCCCTAGGGGAAAACTTTCTGGAATTGGTGCATGTGGTGCACACACCTAATTGGGAATGGACATGAGCAAGCACTTGAAGAAGTACGGACTCTGTTTGCATTTTATGTTTTTCTTCTAATTGGAACCGTATGTTTCCACATCCTTTTACTTGTTTTTATCTGAATCTTTATCTCAAGGTCTGTTAAATACACTTTGGGTTGGGTTTGACTATAAGCCCGTCCAAGTGCCTTGAGGTGAGAAGTGCTGAACTGGCCTCACCATTTCCACAGAGGCAGGGCATTGCCGTACATCATGGGTGTTCAGAAGACAAGGGACTGGGCACTTGAGAGTGACAAAGTGGGCGTGCAGATTGCTAGCGGGCAGAGGAAAAGCGCAGGGCCTGCAGGGCCCAGAGCAGAACGCAGGTGGGAGTAATTCACCCCCAGACTCCTCAAGTACCCTTCCAGAAAATGCCAGCCCAGGTCGGCGTAGGTGACTGCTGTATGTGTCGCAGAGGGCGGGACTGAGGATTCACCCCCATTCTGAATTGGAGGCCTTCATCCATTTGCATGTTATTTTTTATCCTCCAGCCAGTGGATTAGTATGCAGATTTCATGAGGTCATTTGTTTGCCCAACCGCTCCACTGTGCAGTAAGTTTAAAGTCAGTTCTAGGTGCCAGACTGAATCGAAAGCTGTTTTGTAATTGATGAAGCAGGCAAATGTCCTGCCACTTGCTTCTGTTTGTTTGTGAAGGAGAGCGTATCCACACTTCAACCAGGAGTGAGCCTCCCAGCCTGGGGCCACAGACCTGTGGCAGCAGGGATCATGCTAATTCCATGGGCTGAAGTGTGGGCCCTCACGCTCCCACTCCCCCCTCCCTTCAGCTCCAGCCCGAGCCTGAATGTCAAAGCCTCATCTACACAGCTATTTGTAGTGCCCTAGCATGAGCCCCATGACCACAGATCTGTGGACCCAGTCTGGGACACTCACTCCAGATGCAGTATGGCCACATCAGGAGTGTCTGCAGGGGAAGGGTGGGGCTGGGAACCAGGGCACAAGATCCAACTGCCCATGTAATTCAAGTCTCTAGGGAGAGTCTGACACCAGGCAGAGTTAAGGTTAGTTGGGTGCCCTGGCTCTGCATTGCCAGCCCGTAACGTTTGGACTGCTGTTAAACTTCCCCTGGACTGTGAACTTCCTAAGCGCACAGCGCTGGGTGTGGGGATCATTACACCTCTCTAATGCACCTTACCCTCAGGCCTGAGCCCATGTTAACACAGCTGCTATCTGGGAAATGTGCTAGTCTTTGTCAAGGCTCCTGCAGAAAGTGCTGCTACCACTGACAGGTCTGACTGGAGTCAGGTCATCTCTGCTTCCAAACAGTGGGGTAACTAGTCCAACAGGCTAGTTCTCAGGGCGTGGCTGGATAGAAGGGTCATGTTAAATAACTTCACGATGTGGTCAGTGCTGGGGACTGCCTGGGCCAGGGCATTTCCTGGGCTAGGGCTGCCGAAGGCTCCCTTCAGTTCTCGCACGTTATCGGCGTGTCTGGTGTAGTTTGTTCCCAGTTACGTGACCGTGTCCTCGCACCCGGTGGCTAGGAGGGATTCCTTGGTAGAGGTCCCAGACGCGTCTGTCCACATTTTACTCCTTTGGATTGGCAGCTCTGTTCCTGACACGCCCCCCATCCACTGAGGTACAGACCTACAGCCCCAGGACAACCCCACGAGTGCGCACTCTGACATGCTCACTCACACACACACCCTGCTGCTGTTTTCCTGGGGAAAAGCCCACGCTTGGCCCAGCCACCCAGGCAGTGCAAGCATGTGAACAGCTTTCCCCTTCCCTCCCCTGGGGAGGGGGTCCAGGCTCATGCTCTTCACTCACAATGGGGAAATGGAGGCCCAGAGAAGGCAGGAGGCCATACAGGGAGTCAGGGACAGAACCCCATTGCCTTGCCTGTGTCTGCAGCTCCCACCACTGGCCTATCATCCCTGTAATGCGAGATCAGCAGCAGCACTGGCCGGGGACTGGTTCGCAGACAGGGAAGGCTAGGCAGCGCTGGCAGGTACTTACCTTCCGAGTGGTGGGAGAGAGTGAGCAGACTGACGCAGGAGGCGCCGATGCCCGAGCCGAAGACGGTGATTCGCAGGGGGTCTCCCCCGAAAAAGGCGATGTTTTCCCTGATCCAGCGCAGGGCCTGGATCTGGTCCAGCAGCCCGTAGTTCCCCTTGGCTGCCTGGTCACCTGTGCTCAGGAATCCTGTGGCCAAAGAGAACCCGCTTAGCCTGTCTCTGACCTTCCCAAGCCTCCAACCCTGGTCCTCTGGAACCAGATGCAAGCATCTGCGGCCAGCCTCTGGGCTCTCCTCTAGCCTGTGAGCCACAGGGCTGAGGTCAGGGACCCCAATGGGAGAAGCCAAGGATACGACCCCACTGCCAGCCCCTGCCCCCTCCATTCCCCCCCGAGTGACCCTGGGGCACCACCCCACTGCCAGCCCCGTGAGCCCCCAGGAAAGGGCTGACTCTCTCTGCGCCTCTGTCCCACTGTGAAATGGGAATAATGAGCCTGCCTTTTGCCGCTGGACTCCTCCACTGCCTCCTTCCCACTCCTCTCCTGGGCACAGTGTAGCAACCCAGCCCAGCCCCTTGGGTGGCACCAGGGCTAAATGCAGGAGGAATAGGCCTGCATGGTCACTCAGCTGAGCCATCGGCTCTCCGAGGGCCTTGGGCAGCACCAACAAAGGAACTGTGGACATGAGCCCCATTCTAGGACAGGCTGCAAGGAGCCCTCCTGCTGGGCTGGTGAAGTCGGGGTCCCCCAGCCTGCACCCCACTGCCTGGCAGGGAAGGGTCGCTCTCCAAGCGTAAATGAGCTGAGATCCATGGGGCGTTCCCTACTCTGGGAGGGGCTGGGAGGGTCCCTTCCCCTGAGTGGCGGGGCTCAGCCGTCCGCTGGCGCCCTATGGCCCAGGTAGTCAGCAGCTTCTGCTCTCAGTGACTTCTTTAGACAAAACCATTGGCGTAGGCCATGGGCTAAAGAAACGACCCAGCCCAAGTCCAACTCCAGCACCAGCCCAGAGAGGCACCTGTGCTCAGGGCTCCAAGCCACGGAGCAGCATTTGCTCTGCTCATTGCAGGGGTCACCAGTCCTGCCCCCAGCCTTCGCCAGGCCTGCAGCACCTGGCAGAGCTGAGGTTCCTCCATGCTGCCGGGCACCCTGCCATCAGCCTTCTGAGGGGCAGGGCACTGGGGGTGCCCAGAGCTTCAGAAGTGCCCAGGGTACAGTGCTGTCTGGGGCTCAGCTAGGGGCAGGGAGCAGAAAGCCCCCAGGAAGACGCTGGTCACAGACGAGCTGGACTGGGCCTGGCTGGACTGCGGCAGAAGGAGGGTGTGGGGTTCCAGGGATGAACAAGGAGGCACAGACTGAATCTGGCCACAGGAGATCAGGAGAGACTCCCCAACAAGCCAGCTCCTCTTCCACTGGAGGCATGTTGCAGCTCAGGCTCTGGGAGCTGGGGCAGGGCTGGGGAGAAGCGGAGTTACCGAGTTGTGAAGAGGCGCCTGGGATCTGATTTTCAGAAGCCCGCATGTCTCTAGCTCCAGCAGATGTCATTGTGATTGGAGATGCTCTGCACCTCTGGGAATTACAGCCCAGGAGTCTCAAGTCAGGACAGGACACTGGGAAATTGTGGCCTAAGCGATTTGTTCTAGGTCCCACACCTCTAGCTGGCCTCTCCCTCCGCAGGAGGCTGCAGAACAATCTCCCAAGGGAAAGGGGGCAGCTCTGCCACTGGGACAAATAACATAGATACTGTGAGGACCAATGCCACAGGTCTGACCCCCGTGGGGGCAGAAGGCTAGACATGGCCTTGCATTTGGGAGGGGGCTCAGTTGTGCATGGCTCTGATGTAGCAGCCATTGACAGGAGAGGAGCCGTGTGCCAGACGGGGAAGCGATCTGCCCTTTGGGAGAGCTCCCCATCGACCTGCTTCCAGAGGCAGACTGTACATGCCAAGGATGGACATGGGATATTTCCCAGGGGGCAGCTCATTAGCGCTGGCCGGGCAGCTGCTGCTCCCAAGCCCCAGGGAGGAGGAGTTGGATAAACACATTTATTAATGATTTAACATCAGATCAATATCTTCTTTCAGCTGAGCCAGGCTGTGTAATTGAACTAAACTCCCTGCCCCAGGCGTGCACAAAGTGGGGGCAGGGATCCAGCACGAAGGACAGTGGCTGCCCTAAGCCCACACCCGCCATTCCCAGGTGATGCTGGCAGGCCTGAACAGCCTCCATGACACTCACAACCCCCTGCCCCACTGAACTCTTCAAGCTGTGTCCCTTCCCTAAGCCAGGCGGAAGACGAAGGTAGGGGATGAGGTTCTCCCTCGCCCTGGGAGCAGAACAGAAGCTGCAGCTCCAGAACAGTGGAGCCAGGAGCAGTGGAGGAAGCTGCAGTCACCCGCCTCCAGCAGGATCCTCAGCTGGGCTCCCTGCCGAGTGCCTCCCGCCCCCAGCAGCTCACCTTCAGGTGGGGCCACTTCCCCTCCTCAGACGTTCCTAGCCCAGCCTGAGCCCATCCTGTCCTGCCTCCCACACTTGGGGTTCTGCCCCACACCTCCCTGCTCCTCCCTCCTCGGGGCTCTGCCCCACACACCTGGCCCCCCCGCCCAAACACAGACGTGTCTCTCAGGGATCCCTCATAGCCTGGGTGCTCTGGGTTGCCCTGACCATACCTAGCACGCCCACCCGGTAGTTGAGGGTGATGACGATGACGTTGCCGTAGCTGGCCAGGATGCTGCCGTCAATCATGTTCCCTGTGCCCTCCATGTACGAGCCGCCATGGATATAAACCATCACGGGCTTGGCCCCGCTGTCCCGAATGTCTGAAAGAAGAGGAGGTTAAACACAGGACTCTGCCAGGAGGGGTGCACTGCAGGGGAGGGGAACATCACCAGCTGCCAGGACATGTGGAGGGGCAACACTCACCACGCCTGGCCATCTCGCCACAGGCCAGCCGCCACCTGCCCTCTGCACAGCCCAGCCCCCCAGGTGCCCTATGGCAGCAGCGGCAGGCTGGTCCCGGCCCTGCTTCTTGCCCCAGACCCATGTGGTGAGCTGCCCCAGGGCTTGGGACTCAGCAGGACGCAGGCGACAATTTGTGGGCTACCCTGGAGGTGGGCTCAGGCTGCACCTGCAGCCACGCGGCTGGTCACTAGCACTGGGCCCACTCTGGGCTCCTTCCTCAGCGCCCTGAGTGCAAAGGGTGGCGGGAGCATGCTGCAGCAGGCATGCGGCTGGCCTCTGGGAGTCCTGGAAGCTGGCACTGCTTTGAGAAGGGGAAAGGGAAGGGGAGGGGCCTGGGCAGGTGGAAGGAAAGATCAATACTCGCGTTTCTGACCTTCCCATGGAAATGCAGGAGCCCGTGTGTCCGTTGCTTGAATATAAACCCATGTCACCCAGCTCCACACCCGCCCAGACAGACAGATACGTGGCAATGGGGGCCGACAGACAGACCGGAGGGGCACCGGGAGTGGGGGAGAGCAGGGACTGGACAAGGTGCTGGGGACGGAGTGTAAATGGAGGGGTGCTGGACAGTGAAGGGCCTGCGGGAGGGGGGTCGAGGAGGTCTCAGGCCCCTTCTCTTGTCCAGAAACATCTCTCAGTGGAAGAGCCCGGGCCGGCTGTGCTGCAGGCGCTGAGCACTGGACCAGGGGAACGGCGCTGGCTGCCGCAGCAACGAGCCCCTCCACCTCTGGCCGTGGAACCCACACTCCTTATGCTTGGCCTCGCCGTCTCTCTCGCTCCCCTCAGGGGGGCTCTGGGGTCCACACAGGCAGGTCAGCCCCTCGTTAGCGCTGGCCCCTCAGCTGGTGCCAGTCACTGGTAGAGTTGTAGTGGCCAGGCCGCACAGCCATTGTCACAGCCATCCCATCGCTACCCTGCCCAGCTCTGGCGGGGACACCCCTCATGGAACAACCCCCTCGGCAGCCCGGAGCCCTGCCGATGGGCAGCCAGGCCAGAGGCCATGACCCCAGGGGTCTGCCATGCACACACTGGGCCTGATGCCTCGATCTCCTTTGGATGGCTGCCCTTGTTTCATACAGCGCGCTGGCAGCGGCTGGCAGTACACAGAAAAGGGCTGCATCAGCCCAGGCCAGAGCACTGAGGGGATGGCAGGGCTGCCAATCTTAGCTCTCTGTGCTCGGCTCCGGTGACAGGCCTCTCCGTGGAGCCAGGTCCTGCTGGCACCATCAAGTGAGCCCTTGCCAGCACTCCTGACAGACGCAGGGGCACTGGGGAGGCATGGCCAGAGCACCTGGAAGCTGGAACCAACCTCTCTCATCTGATCCTTCCCCAAGCCCGGCCAGCTGCTCAGGGCATCTGCCCTGGGGTAACATAGGAGTCATGGGCCTTCTCCCTACAAGAGGCCTGCAGGCCAGTGTGCCTGTGAGAAAAGCATCTCCTGAGGCTACAAGCAAAGCCTGGCTACTGGCCCTCTACACATGGCCATAAACGTCCCCTCTCTCCAGGATCAAGGACTCCCTGATGCAAAGACTCTGGCCCCAAAACTCCCTGGTTAGCTGTTGACTCGCCTTTGAGCATGCAGAAGCTGCAGGTCGAGCGGTCCCTAGAGATACGAGTCCTGAGGATTCCAGGTTTAAATTTGGAATCCAGTTGCTATCTATCAAAGATTGCTGGCTAAGATATTCACCTTCCCCCTTCACCATCCCCCTGCAGGGCAGAGCTAGGGCAGCCACCCCCTCGTACAGTGAGAGATTGAGGCCCGGTGAGATCAAGGGGCATGGAGCGAGCCTGTGGCCCAGCAGGGACTTGAACCCAGATCCCAAGGTGGCTCTTTAACCACTAGACCAGCCCTCCTTTGATGCTGTGCATTTGTCTGCACCTCAAAGCATACAAACTGTGCCAGCCCTGACCAAAGGCCTGGGGGAGACAGCAGCCAAAGTGGGAATCTGAGGGGAAAGCCAGAACTACCACCAAAGCAGCGTGCCCATCTCCTGGCAGGGCAGGCTGATGGCCCAGCTAGGCCCCAACCTTGCCTCCAGCAGTGGCCAAGACTAGGAGCAAAGTGGGCTATGCCTCCAGGAGACATGCACAGGACGTGCTGCCTGGGGTGGGGCAAAGGGGCAAAGGCTTTACACCACATTTGTGCATTCCTGATTCTGACTCTCTTAGGCCAGGAGGGACCATCTGATCAGCTACTCTGGCCTTCTGCACAACACAGGGCATTCAGCCTCACTGTTACACCTGTGGTGAGCTCAGCCAGCTGGTCTGCCAGTGTCACACACAGGCCAGCTCTGGGCAAGTCTACTGGCGTTAGCGAAGCACTGACAAACTCCTCGCTGGAGACCAAACCAGCTCCCACGTAGGTTAGTTTTTTGTTCAAAATAGGTATTAGTCTTACAAGCACGTATTTAGTGTTTCGACTCTATGAAATGCTGTAAGTTGCTGCCTGCCTGTGTTAATCTCACTTGTAATGTCTGAGTTCCATGCTATCAGGAAATGAGCAAATTTTGCTTTACAATTTTGAAAATATTTACTCTAAACTTGTGAACAAAGGCGTGGGAATTACCCCCTCCCGTTAAGGAGGCCCATCACGATTAAACGGGCCATTAAGAAACACGGCAACACACAAGACTGGTGAATGGGCCTATCACTCCTTGTAAAGGCTCCAGGCAAGGGAGCTCGTCTCATGGACTGGAAGGTCAAATATAAGATAAAACATAGTCATAAGAAAATCGATAATCTCTTGGCTGTTTGAACTCTCACAGGGTCAGAGACGCTAACCTGAAGCGAGATCCCCCAGGGTTATCCCGGGCATGCCCTGAAAGACATAGTGAAGGTACGGATCACCTCTCTGTCACCATTAGGAACCATGGATGGTAACTCATTTGTGTGTGTGTTTGCTTGCTTTACCATGTAAGGGCTTGTCTTCACGTACTGCAGCAGTGCTGCTGCACTGCTCGATTGTAGTGCCGAAGTGAAGACACTCCTAAAAACTACGGTTGCTGGTAACTGGTCCTGGACCCCAAGACCCCACCCCTGCCCTGCCAAAGCCTCGTCCCATCGCTCACACCCCACAACCCCCGGATTGCTGGATGTCTCCACCTCTTTGCCCCCCTCCAGTTGTGCGCCCTCTGCTCCAGAACTGGACAGGAGCATGCCTGCAGGTAGGAGGCAGCCCTGGCAGAGCAGGGCCTGGCCTAGGTTAAGGAACTGGTGCCTCCCCCTGCCTTGCAGTACCCACACTATGGTGTCCAGTGAGTACATCTGACCAGACATTGCCAGGTCCCCTTTTTGACCAGACTTTTCAGTTTAAAACCAGGCACTTGGCATCTGGACATGGAAGCCAAAACTAGGATGGGTGGCAACCCTAACGTACACTGACAGGAGAGCTTCTCCCATCAGCACAGTTAATCCGCCTCCCTGAGAAGCTGTCTGCACATAGCACTGTCTACACAGGGGGTGGGGTTTAGGTCTATAAAACTCTGTCACTGAAGGGATTGATTTTTCACACCCAAGTGATGCAGTTATAGGTCTGTGGTGTAGACCTGACCTAACTAATTCATTTCTTTTTCCTAGCTAATAAACCTTCAGTTAGTTTATTACAGAATTGGCTACAGGCATTGTCTTTGGTGTAAGATCTAAGATACAAATTGACCTGGGCTGACTGGTTTCATGGGACTGGAAGCAACCTGCATATTTTGTGATCTTTGGTGTAAGTGACCATTTATCACTAAGTCCATCTTGCCTGGGTGGCAAGAGAGACTGGAATTCCCAAGGGGACTGTCCATGACTCCATGGTAAGACTCTTCTAGTGCTTCAGGAATTCACATTGCTACTGGCTTGGTGAAATCTAATTAGAACATACTGCCAGTTTCGGGGGCCTGCCCTGAGGTTGGAACTCATGGCACGAACCCCTGCAGACAGCATGAGAAGCATGACATCTAGAAAAGCATATCACGTGGGTTTGATGAGAGAGATGGAGAAGCCCCTGCTCCCCTGGGAGTTTGTTTCAGTGGTTACCAACCCTCGCTGTTAAAAATGGCCACCTAATTTCTAATTTGAATTTATCTGGCTTCAGTTTCCAGGCATTGGTTCTTGTTCTGCTTTTCTGTGCCAGATTAAAGATAGGCTTGGGACAGAGAAGATTCTTTGTCAGTAAATGCTGATAAATGTTGATTTCACCATGCACATACAAACCAATGAAAAGGTACTGATAATCATCAAAATTTACTGATAGGCAAAGAAAGAAAAATGCTGCTTCAGAAATAACTACTTTGATTGAAGGATATTTACTTAATCTATTTTGACATGTGATGTTGACAATATGTGTTTTAACAGTTATAAAGCTTTAACTTTTGAAATCCCAATGTTTTGCTGTCATTAAATAAAGTCTGACACCCCCCCATAATTTCCTGAGACTATGAAATTTAAATTGATAAAAATCTAAAAAATGCTTAAACCCCATAATTCTGTGCAGTGAAAATTTTAAATTGATAAAAATCTTTAAAATGCTTAGAAAGAAACACTAATATCGTACATTAGAAATTTTTAAAAAATTAAAATAGAATTCTGCCTAGCCTAATTAAAGAGCCCTTTAGTACCCACTGTTTCTCTGAAGGAATTTATATGTTATAATCAATACATCTCTCTATCCTCTTTTCGATGGGCTAATAAACATTTTGAGTTCTTTACCTTTCTCACTGTCCAGCATTTTCTCCAGCCCTTGAATAATTTTTGTAGCTCTTTTCTACACCCTCTCCAATTCTGGACTACTGCAGGGCCAGAACACACCCTGGTGTGTAATGTAGGAGACCCTGGGGCTTCTTTAAGTCACTGCAGTCTGCTCAGTTACTGCCTGGCACTTGTAGCTTACAGCCCCTGTTCACTGCCAGAGAAGCATACAGGCTGATGCCGAAGGCAGAACCATCTCCTGCTGGGTCACAAGGGGAGCAAGCTCCACTTGCACCTGGGGTGGATTGGAGAATCCTTTGAGGCCTCCACAGGAAGGAGTTGCTACACAGAGTGGCTGGACATTGTCCTGTGAGCAGGCCGCACAAGGTGGAGAGGCTAAGCATTCTGATCCCTTTCTCATTTAAATCCCTCAGCCTGGGCCTTTCTCGGGACCTTTCCCATCTTCGTCCCGTCCGAGCCAATGGCTCAGGCAGCAGCATCTTCAGTCCTTTTTAAAGGCATCCTATTTACTTTCCTAATGGCCACTTGCCCATGGGACTGACATCACAAGCCACTTGCCCCATGGCGCCTCAGTGAAGCTCAGCAGGTGCAGTGCGGGAGATGCTGTGATAAGGAGAAGCTGCTTTCTGGCTGCCATCCCCCCTGAATCTACATACATAGACCCCCTGTCCCACCACTTCACTGTGTCTAGCCCCTCTGGCTGTGAAGCACCCCGTCAAGTGCCACAGCTACAGAGAGGAGGCTGAGGTACGTGCAGCGCCAGGGAACTGGCAATCCCCAACATCACCAATGCAATCGCCAGGGATATTGTTAATGAGCTGAATTTATCACAGTGATGTGCACTGAAGACAAACATCAATTTAGGTCACAATACCAGGGGTTTTGGGATACAGTGAGGGCTTCACAGGGGCAAAAGTGGAAGGCTTTGAGGTTGCAGATAGAAAGACAGGCTGGTTTTGCTAGGTTAAATTCCATCCACCAGGAGGGTGTCCTGAATGCCATTGGACTCTCACAATTCACCAGTTCCCACTGACATTTACAGCCATGTCCCCACTCACTCTCCCCTCCCATCAATACTATAGGCCATGTGCCTTTTATACTGGCTCCCATCCACCTCTGCAGCTTCCTTAGGCCTGGTCTACATTAAAGTTGCTCCTGGTTAAAAATCACACTTTCAGTTAAAGTGATGCAAGACCAGCCCTGGCCGCTGGGAATTCAATTTAAACCTGGCTTGTATCAATTTAGCTCGAATCCCTATGATACAGCCAGGCTCAAACTGAATTCAAAGCATCCAGACAGGGTCTTGTACCCATGTGAGTCAGTCGGTTTAAAAGCCCATCTTTAGTTATGCTGCTGCAACTGTAGAGGGCAGGGTCTTGGCCTCCCAGTATAGCATGGTCCTTGCTGGCCTGCCAGGTCTGGGACCTGATTCACTCCCACTTGCCCCAGCCCATTTTTGTTTTCACTGCCAGCCATCAGGGCTCGTGATTACGGTGCAGATGCCCCTTTACCCTAGCTCCTCCAGGCAGGAAATGAACACAGCCCCACCTCTCTGCACCACGGGGACTGGCTAATGGACATGGAACCAAGAGCACTGCAGAGACTGGAAGGCTGCCACGGCCGAGGCCATGCCCAAGCCTTCCAGGCACCAAGCTCTGCTGCATCCTCTAGCCACATGCCCACCTTCTGGAAGGCTGCCCGGTGCAGGAGATAAGCCTGTCCCGCCAGGACAGCCTGCCAAGGCCAGGACCAGCCTGTCCAAGGCCAGGACCAGCAGCTGCAGTGCACATGAAGACGACAAGTGTGTGACCTGCAGGCGAGCAGATACAAGGCTTCCTTTCCACCTCACAGACAGGAGAGATGCAGGATTGGGGAAGGAGCTGGAAAGGTGCTCCCCACAGTGGCCACAGTAGCCAGGCAAGCTGTACAAAATGCCTCCTGTGAGGGGGCTGCACTGCAGACATGAGGAGGAGGAGGGCCCAGAGAACCCTGTCCTGGGGCTTAGACGAGCAGGGGATGACTGATTGCAGAGCACAGTGGGGGCTGCTAGGAGCAGGCTCCCCCCTTCCTTCTGAGGCTTGTTGAGACTCTGGCCAGGAGCAGAGCCAGGCCAGGCGTGATGACGCTGTCTTACTACCAGGGGGTGTCTCAACACCCAAAGAAGGGCAAATGACAGGCCTTTGATACCAGTTGAGGCAGGCTCTGGCAGGCAGGTCCACCCCTCCTCACGTGTCTCTGGTCTCTAGTACACCTAGATACAAACCCCAAAGCCTTCGTCCTCCTTGTGCCTTGGGATCGCCTTTCACAGCCAGCTGCGCTGCTCCTTTCGCCTCCAGGCCTGGGTGATCTCCCATCAAGCCTGCTGTGGTGCTCTGCACACTCACTCTGACCTTGCAACCCAAGTACAGCCTGTCTAGATACTGCTCCCAACATGGCAACCCAACCTGTTCCTCCCCTGAAGCTTGAACAGTGCTGCCCACAGCTGTTGCCTCCTGCTGCCAGAGCGAGAGCAGGGAAGAGTGGGCTGAACAACGGGGACCCTGCAGGCAGAGCCCCGTCACTCCCTGCCTGGGCATTGTCCTCAGGGGCCGGGAGCCCGCTGCCCAGGGCATTTACCATTCGGGACAGACCAGAGCCCTGCACTGGCTGAGCAGGAGACAGATGCAATAGGATCTAACTGGGCTTCTCCTTCCCTGGCTTCTGAGTGGGGACCTGCTCCATCTGAGACACCAGAGGCTCCCATTCCAGGGGCTCGATGCTCGGGGACTGGCAGGATACAAGACATCTGGTGCGCACTCATCACACGGAGCCTTGTGGCAATTCACTGCATGCACTGCCTCTGCACCCTGGCCCTACCTGAGCGGCTGCTGGCCACAGCTCCACCTCCATTCGTGGGCTGAACTCAGCACGTTCCTGCCCATCCCCTTGTGATGGATCGAATCTTTAGCTACACGCACACCAAGTCACTCAGGCCCGGTCTACACTAACCTTTGGGATTCGGCGGCAGTCAACGGGAGATACGCAAGTGACGTAAATCACTTGTGTATCTCCCGTCGACTTCACTGCCTCTGCTCCATGCGCCGTCCACACTGCGTGGGGCCGACGGGAACAGCGTCCCCCTCGACGCAGCACCACGCCACTTACCGGGGTGGTTTTCCTGCCTCGCTTGCTGGATCGACTGAGCGGGTCTACACAGCCCGCTCAGTCGATCCAGAGACATCGAACTGACAGCGGCGAATTTGCCGCCATCAGCGTAGACCCAGCCTAACTCACAGTTAATCAGGTTGCCAGCACAATGATCCCATCAGCCCCAGTGCCTCCTGCCGACTGAAGTCAGAGCTGCACAAAATGGACTGCACCGTTCCATGATGTCCATGCCTTGGAAACGGCCAGCAGGATCAGATATTCCTGTCCATTGCATTGATCTGTCCTTGGCCACATAGCCCCGCTCTCCTGGTGGTGCCCCCCAGGTAAACCTGACCTTCCCTCTCCTTCCCCACTCTCGGCTTCCAGGCAGCAAGGACCTGTCAACTTCACCAGCTCATTGTGCCCTGCTTCACTGCTGCAGGCATCCCCATCCAACCCTGGCACGCTCGCTCGCTCACAGGCTCTGCCATCTCCTCAGTAAACAGCACAGCACGCCTGTCCTCCGACTCAGGTCTGGGCAGGGTGAGAGCTGATGCCTTGTCGAATCCATGCACATGGGCCCTGCCCAGGCGTCTGAACTGAAGTCAGTGACTCACAAGTGGTGCATTGTGGGATGCACGGTTTCCCTTGACAGCAGCTGAGCAGGGAGCACAGCTAGGTATTTAAAGTAGATGCTCAAACACCCAAATGGGAGACTCCTGGAATCACCTCCTATCCCACTCAACAGTGAACCTGCTGAGCCAGCAGGAGACAATACGAGCTGCCTGGACACCATGGGACAGCCTCTGACAATGCTCAGGGCTGCTCTCTGCCGGTTCAGCTGCCCCCTTCACTAGATAGGTGGGGCTATCTCCGCTCCCTAGTGACGATGCTAACCCTGGAGAGAAAGCAGGCCAGTAAAGTCTGGGGCTCTCCAGAGCTTGACAGCTCTGTGCTCAGCCTACTGCTTTCATCCATATTTCCTGTTCCCTCTGCACCTGTAGTGGAGAGCGGTAGTGGCAGAGAGAGTGCTAGCAGACGCGAGAGAGAGAGAGAGAGAGAGAGAGAGTCAGACTAGATCCAGATAGCAAGTCTGGACATGGGTTAAAGCAGGCCTGGACTGCATTCTGCCATGTGCATGCTCCCTGCAAGCCAGAGGGGCCCCAGAAGGAGTCGCACGGGACACAAGGGGATGAGGACAGGTGCTGCCTGCTCTGACACTGTGCACGGTGGGGAGAAGGTGGCTGGGATGGCAGCATGGGGGATGGAGCCAGAAGGGAAAGTCGCTTAATTCACACAGTAAGTCTAATGTCCAGAGAGAAGGAAGGCTCAAGGTGAAATCGACCCAGGCCCACTTTACTCCTCTCTTGTTCACACATTGCCATGCTTCTTTAGAGCCTTTTGCTCATACAGAGGCAGGTTGGGGCAGCCAGCAAACTCCTTCTAAAGCAAAACCCCAAAGGAAAGCAAAGAAAGGGCCAAGGGCTGAGCACCCCTGCAGAGCCGGCCAGCCGCCCCGCCCCGCGCAACTGCTCAGTACAAGGAAACAGAATGACACAAACAAATGGGGCTCCTGGGAATGGCAGAGAATGGAGAGCAATTGCGTGTCATGCAGCAGCAGCAGCCTCGAGCACAGAAATACCTTCATCTTCGTCCCCGTCATTATCCGCTAAGTCCTCGCCCTGTTTCTTAGCGCTGGCTCCTAGGGACCAAACACGAGGAGACAGAACAGAAAAGAAAAACAAAAAACAAAAACAAAAAGAGAATTCAAAAATAGCATGATAGCAGAGAAGGGGGCCGGGCCCCCAGCACGGCCGGGCTACTCACACGGCACCTCTCCACGGGTTCGGCCAGGGCTGCTGGCCAAGCGCAGCCACAGTTCACAGAGCGGACAGGGACTGCCTCTCCAGGCTGCCAGGTGGCCCGGGCCCCTATCCCCTAGTCTGCCCTGGGCCATGTGCTCCTTGGCCTGGGGGGCAGCAGCTGAGCTTGTGCGCCTTCCTGCCTGCCCTCCCACACCACATGCTCAGCCTCTTCCCTGAACTTCCCCTGCGGCCCAGCCATTTCAGCTGGTTCGTGGACCTGTTTCTCTGCACACTCCAGCCCTCCCCCCCATGGCCCCCACCCTAGCACCAGTAAGGGAAGAGTGACGGTGCAGGTCAGGTCACACTGCTCTCCCTCCATGCCCCCAGCACTAGCCTAGGGGCATTCCCTACATGGCCAGCCTAGACCACCAGCAAGCCTTTGCGGGCCTCCCCAGGGCTCCACTCAGAGCAGAGACCCTCCTTTTGGCCAGCAGAGCCACACGTGCCTCACAGACACTGGTGTACACACCTCTGTGGACAGGCCCAGTACGCACCAGAAGTACCTGTCTGCAAGCAGCACACCTCTGCTGTGTGTGTGCATGCATCCAGCCACGCCTGCTTTGGCTGCATGACACGGTACATGGGCAGAGTGTGCTAGCTGCGGGAATGCCCGTCAACACCTGTTGGGGGGGGTACAGCACCCTTTGCCCACAGCCATACCAACAGGAGCTGAGGGTGCTAAGCACCTTGCCCTCTGCAGCCACAAAGGAAGACAGGCCCTGTGTGAATCCTAGAAAGTAGCTTGGTTTGTTCCACTGTCACTGTGTTTGAGCCATCCTCTGTGCTCTGGAAGTTGGGATCAGAGCCATGCTGTGCTGGGAGCTGCATAGTCCCTGCTCAGAGTGTAGATGGGTTTATTTAAATGTCTGGACATGTCTGAGATCAGCAGCCCCAGGCCTTGTGCCATACCCCGCTCAGGAGAGAGTATAGCCCTGGGCACCAGCCGGGGATTCAAAGGGATCCAGAACAAGGAGGTGATGTCCCAGCCTTGGCCCAAGGCCTGATAGCACAGACAGTCATACTTAGGGTTACACAGGAGCTCCTGTGGGGGGTGATGCTTTGCTTCATGGTTCCCAAGAAACACCCCAGATCACGGAGCCATTGTTTCAGTGTCAGGCAGGGGGAGGCTAAGGAAGGCAGTGCACTTTCTGGCACACTGCTCTGTGACCTCTTCCTCACTCACCCCAAGCCCACCACCACGGGAGAACACTGGGGCGCACCCCCCTTGCAAGCTCTGACGGTGTGACTGTGCAGAGACCACCTGCCACTAGTGGCTGGACAAACCTCCGTGTCACCAACCTACCCTCCCCGCACTGGCTTGGAGCTGGACAGATGGCCCCACCCAACCTATCTGTGGACAGATCCTGCTGCTCCCTGGCAACCTATCTGCCCTCTGCCTCACATTCCCAGCAACCTCCCCCAAGTTAGGGAAAATGGTGATCAGTATGAGTTGGCTAAAGGGGAGAAGACAATGGGTTGTGCTGAAAGGTGAATTATCAGCCTAGAGGGAGGTCACATCCCCAGTGGAGGTCCTCAAGGATCTGTCTTGGGACCAGTCTTATTCAATATTTGTATTAACAACCTTGGCAAAAGAAGTTGGAGAGTGCTAATGAAATTTGCTGATGATACAAAGTTGGGGGACATTGTCAATACAGAGGAAGATTAGAATATTATACAGGAATGACCTTGAAGACGGGAGTGACAGAAATGGAATGAAATTCAATAATACAAAGTAACAGGTCATACACTTAGGGTCTAATAAGAATTTCTCCTACTAGCTGGGGGCTCATCTGTGGGAAGTGACAGAGGAAAGAGACCTGCTGGGTGGGTTGGTCACAGATGACTATTAGCCATGGTGCATTCAAGAGTTTCAGAGAGCTGGCTGAGGAGCTCACTGAACCATTAATGCTGATTTTCAATAAATCTTGGAGCACTGGGGATGTGCCAGAAGACTCACAGAAAGCTAATGTAGTGACAATAATTAAAAGGGGTAAATAGGATGATCTGAGTAGTTACAGGCCTGTCACAGCCTGATGTCAATCCCGGGAAAGATAATGGAGTGGCTGATACGGGATTCAATTAATGAAGAATTAAAAGAGAGGAATATAATTAATGTTAATTAACATGGATTTCTGGAAAATAGAGCTTGTCAAACTCATTTGATCTCTTTTTTGATGTGATGACAAGATTGATTGATAAAGGTAATGGTATTGATGTAATATACTTAGACTTCTGTAAGGCGTATGACTTGGTACCACAGGACATGCTGATTAAAAACTGGAACAATATAAAATGAAAATGGCTGGATTAAAAGCTGGTTAAATAATAGGTCTCAACTGTAATAAGAGTTGGCTACTTGCGTGTACTGCACCTGTTGTTCTTGGAGAGGGGGGTGCAGACATGTATTCTGTTCAGGTGAATGCGTACACCATGCACCAAAGTCAAGAACTTTGCTTAGCACCACCAACAGGGGCAGTGCTCATGCCCCTCCTTTCATAGCCCCGCCCATGGCTATCTACAGGCAGCGGGCGCTGCCCCAATCCGCCTCTGTTCTTTCACACCAGAATCCTTGATTGGAGATTTTGATGCAGAGAGTGGGTTGCGGAATACACATCTGCAGTCACATCTCAAAGAACAACAGTTACGATGTGAGTAGGTAACAGTCTCTTCTTCTTCAGGTTTGTACAGGAAGACAGCCATACATTGGTGACTATCCGCCATCCATCGCAGGAATCTGTCCTGGGTCTGGTTCTAGTCATAAATGATTTGGATAATGGCACAGAGTGCACTTAAATAGCCAATGTGGCCACAAGCAGTCCCCGCAGGAGGCTGGCTCAGAGTCTATCTGAACAGCGAGTGCAGAGCTGCCCTCCCAAAGTTTGTGTGGAGTTTCCGCACCATGACGACGGTAGCACAGGTACCACACTGCAGCCTTGTAGAACTCCATGGAGAATGCATCTGATACTGTTAGAGCTCTTGCTGAATGCCCCTGCAGCGCAGTGACCGTGGCGGTATCACCAGCCACTGCAGCAGGCGTAGCAATGCAGGCAGTTGTCCACCTGGAAACGGGCTGAGCAGAGGCTGGCTGTCCCTTCAACTGCCCAGTGAAGTGAAAGTCAAGGTGATGAACACAACAGTGTGGCCCTTTCTACATCAAATGCTAAGCACCACCTGACATCTAAGCCAGTAGTCTTCAGACAGTGGAGCACGCCCCGCAGGAGGGAGGGAGGGACGCCACCAAGCCCTGCTTTGCTCCAGCCTCGCTCTGGGGGTGGGGAGGGGGATAGGGGAGGCAAGGACACATTCCACTACTGGTAAGGGGGGCACTAGAGGAAACGTTTCGGCATCACTGATTTAAGCTATGTAGGTGCTGCTCCACTGCACTTGACTGTGGCTTGGGGAAAAAAATGCAGGTACGTCAATAACCTGATTAAGGTGGAAGTGAGATACCACTTTGGACAAAATGGTGGGTGTGGTCTTAAAGCCACCTGGTCCTTGAAGAATTGAGTGTACAGAGGACTTGTTATTAAGGCCTGCAATTCACTAACTCTTCTTGGAGATGATATATCCTCAAGGAAGGCAATCTTTAGAGAGAGCTGAGCCTATGAATGTGTTGCTATTGGCTTGAACAGCAGACATCAGTGCCCCCATGACCGTATTAAAGTCCCACAATGGGGTACTGTTATCTTTACTAGTGGGAAAATGACACACAATCCCTTTGAAAAACCTCACCATCATAGGGTTTGAGAATGCAAGCTTCCTGTCAATGGGGCGATGGAAAGCTGAGACTGCCACCAAGAGAACCCTCAAGGAGCTCAGAAAATGGCCTGAAGATTTCAAATGCAAAGAATCCAAAATGTCCAGAATCCAGGCTTAGTGCATACTTCGCAGTTGCCCTTACTGATTTTCATCCTATTTATTTCAGACCATTTCTCCAGTTTGTTAAGATCATTTTGAATTCTAATCCTGTGCTCCAAAGCGCTTGCAACCCCAAGCAGTTTAGTATCAGCTTTGTAAATGTACTCTGTGCCACTATCCAAATCATTTATGAAGATATTGAACAGAATCAGACCCAGGACAGATCCCTGTGATGGCTGAAGGATATCACCAATTTATGGGTGTTTTCCTGTACAAACTCGGTCTGCATCTCTACGGCTGATGCCTTGTGCCTGAGCAGATCCTGATATGACCTGAAGTCTTCTGGTACTGGAGAGAAGCATGAGGGTATTGCTGTGTCATTAGGTGATGAAGAAGGTGTAGTTGGGACTAGCGAAATCCCTTCAGGAATGACAGCCAACTGCTGTAAACGTTCAGAATGCTCCGTCGCTGAGAAAATCATCTTTGCTGACGGCTACAGGCCTGGTGGTTCCAGCAGAGTGCCCTGGAAATATAGGCGATCTCATCTAGGGTGAGCCGAAGGTAGTGATTTCGCTGACCAAGGAACTTCCCAGGGATTCCATAGAGGCCACGTGAATGAGGATAGCGCATTGGCGCCCAGAAAGAACTACACCAGCATCCCATGGTACCAATCCCAGTACCGACGATGACTCCCGCTGTGTCCCAACAACCTTCAGGAGTGAGATGGATAAGAGGGTGGGCAGCACGTGACTCCTGCCTTTGGGGAGGCTGGGGGGCAGGGAGAGGAAACCTGGTGCCCAGACTATGGCCCTGCCCCCTGCTCTGCCCCCCTCAGCTTCCTCTCCAGCTCACCCCACCATCATTCCACCCACACTCTGCTCCAGGCCCCCTCCTCTGAGGTCTCCACCAGTCACACCTCTTGGCCCCCTCTCCCTCTCAGCCCCCCACTTGTGCCTCTCAGGGAGAGGGCAAAGAGTGCGAGAGGTGGGCGGGGAGGGGCCAAGCAGGAATGGAGCATGGGCAGGACCATGGGGGCGGAGGCAGAGCAGGAGCTTCCAGCAGCGTCTGTTTGGCGAGGCTTAGCCTCTCCCAGCCTCATACCTGCTGTCCATAGAGATGCCCCTGAGCTCAGCTGGGAGAGTCCCTCCAAAGAGCTCAATGGTACAGGTTCTCCCTCAGTACTGGAGAACAGGCTGATGGGCCCACTTTGCCCTGAGCAGGGAGACTCCCAAAGCTGGCCAGTACTTTTCTTAGGCAGAGAAGATGAGTCTCCCTGACATGTGGAGCAGCCCCTGTCAGTTTTATGGTTTCTTTTTCTCAAGGGGCCAGATAAAAGGAAGCAGTCCCTCTCCCTTCTGGGCAAGTATACTGAACTCAGTCGAGAAGTCCCAGTGAGGGGCCTGGCTCTCCACCGCAGTCCCCAGGGCTGAGGAAAGCCTCATGGCCTGCTTGAGAAAATGCTGCTTCAATTGTGAGTCTGTAGCCACCTGCATCCTTGCAAATAGAGCACCTTTCCTTAACATGTCCTTCCCCAAGACACAACCAACGTCTAGTGTGGGATCGCCATCCCACACGAAGGGTAACATTTAAACCCCAGTGAGGGCACCCTAACTAGGAGTACTAACTACAGGGTTACGGTCACTCACTACAGGCAAGTAAATCACAAAAAGCGGTGAAGAGAATGGGAGGAGCACTCTAAGCGCTCTGGCACAAGGAATGAGAAGGAACTGAGGAGGGACAGGAGGACTGCCCTTATATAGCCAAGGAAGGGGCACAAGCCCATCCCATGGCTGCAGCTAGGCAAAATCCTCTGACTTTGGTGCACCGGGTGTGCACACACCTGCGTGGAATACACGTCTGCAACCACTCGATGAAGAACCAGGGAATCATCATCTAGCAGGGGTGCTTCCAATGTGGTACCTCAGGGATCAGGTCTTGGCCCTATGCTAGTTACCGTTTCTATCAATGACTGGAAAGAGAACGTAAGATCATCACTGACAACGTGCAGTGACACACAGATTGGGGAAATGGTAGATAATGAAGAGGACAGGTTGCTGATAAAAAGTGATCTGGATTGCTTGGTAAAGTGGATGCAAACAAACAATATCCCTTTCAATGTGGCTAAATGTAAATGTATACATCTAAGAGCAGAATATAGACCATACTCACAGAATGGAGAACTCTATCCTGGGATGCAGCGATTCTGAAGATTTGGGGTCACGGTAGATAACTGAGCATGAGATAACAAGCTCCCAGTAAGCCACGGCGGCCAAAAGGGCTAATGGGACCCTTGCTTGCCTAAACAGGGGAATCTTGCGTAGGAGTGATTATTTTACCTCTGTATTTGGCTCTGGTGTGACTGCTGCTGGAGTCCTGTGTCCAGTTCTGGAGCTCACCATCCAAGAAGGGTGTTGATAAATCAGAGAGGAATCAGAGACAAGCCATGAGAATGATGGAAGGGTTAGAAAACTTGCCGCACAGCAAAAGACTTAAAGAGCTCATTCTATTTAGCTTAACAAAGAGAAGGTTACAGCCAGTAAGTACCTCCGTGGAGAACAATATTGATGATGGGCTTGTCAGTCTAGAATGGAGAGGTTCCACACAGAATCCAAGGGCTGGTAGTTGAAGCTAGACGAGTGGCGTACCGTGGGTCTCCAGTGTCCAGGGGCCAAGCCTGCATTTGCACCCCCTCCCCCCGGCCTCACATCCTCCCCAGCCCCCATGGCAGGGCAGGAGGGTCCCAGCACTGCCCTCCCAGTTGCCCTGGGGGGGGGGTCTGTACTTACCAGATTATGTATGTCTAAATATGCCAGCCCACTTCAGATCCCAGATCCTTAAACCTGACCACAGAAGCCCCAACAGGCCCATCAAACCAGTCCTCAGGGCCAGAGCTGGTCCCAGCTCACGTTTATTTGCATCCATAGACATGCAGCTGACAAAATTAAAACACACTTGGTTCCTCTCTACTTCACCTACCAGGAGCCTGTTTTCTCTGCTGCCACCATGAACCCTGGAGCTCACTGGTGTAGCGCTAACCAGTGCCAAACGCTGTGGGGATACGCATTTCCTTTTAGCTTAAGTGTGTTAGAAACAGGTTTAAGATTAACCAAAATAAACCACTTGCACCAAAATATGAGTGTCCACGCAGGGGTTTGCACCTGATGAACTAAACCGAAGCAAGTCTGCTGTAGACAAGCCCTTAGCCACGGGGAGGAGGGCAGCTTCAGGGGTAAGCAACACCACCAGCAAGAGCAGCCCCATGCTCTGAGCCCACGTGTCCCAATCAAGCCCATTCTTCTGCAAAGCCAGGCAGTCTCAAAGCGGGCTGCCCCACCTGCCCAGCCCAGCTGCATGCTGTGGCAGGTTCCCAATGGACCCAGATATGGGGCTGCTAAGAGAAAGGGAAACTAGGCTGGGGGTAGGAAAAGACCTTTCTGAGCACAGTAACAGATGAACCTTCCTCTGCCCAGTTGGGTAGGGATGGAAAAGGCCTGGAGAGCTGGGATTCAGCTCAAGGCAGGAAATCCAGCCACAGGAACAGCTCTGCTGGGCTCTTGCAAGTGTTTTCTGTCCCATCACTGCCCTATAACCATGGAAACCAGAGCCAAAGGGAAGAGACACGCCAGTTCCCAGCAAGGCGGACACTCACTCTGTACCCCTTCCCGCTTCCCAGCTGCCTGGGAAACCAGCTCAGCTCTCGCCAGCACTCGCCAGTGCACAATTTCCATTAGAAATTATTTCTTAAAAAAAGACAACTCACACAAACCATCATAAATACAAGCAACAGACCAATGCCCAGGGCAGCAACGGGCCACCAATCCTCCAGGACACTATTCCATCTGTCAGCACCTCAGCTGGCGCCTGCCATCTGCCCAATGCACCCCATGACAGACCAGCCCCGGGACACTTACAGCAAGTCTTCAGAAGGCCAGGAACCCCCAAGAGCATCTTCATTTTAATGACTAGATCTGCAGCATGCAAAGAAAGGGAGGTGCCTGCATGCAGCAGCGAACCGCTCAGAACAGCCTGAAGTCTAACTAGAACGCTGGAATTTCACAGCTCTGTGGCCCCAGGGTTTGCGGCCTGGGCAGCTAGCATTGGGCAGCTCGTGCTTTAAAGGCAAAACTCTCGCCTCACCTCAGGGACCTCTGGCTCCCATGTGCTCCTGGAAAAAATCAGCCAGTGTTTCACCATGCCTAACTCCGACTGGCAGGCGCATCTTTTGTGTTAGTAAAAAATCAAACGGATCTCTGGGGCTGCAGAAATAACTAACCTCATGGGACTCTGGTGCCTCCCAAGGGAGAGGGAGGAGTCAGCAGTCCTCAAAGCAGGTCTCATCCCTCCTGCTGGGGGTAGAGATGGAAGTAGGCACCACCAGGGAGCAATCAGAAACAGACCTAATTCATATCAGATCCAGTGAGTGCCTCAACCCAGAGCTCCCCGGTCTCCTTCCGCTCTGCCCGTAGAGTTATTCCAACATGGTTTGGTCAGGGGCTGTTGGCGAAATACCCACTAGTTTGCAGGCCAGAGTCATTCCACAATAAAACCACTGTAATCCCCAGAGTCATGCTGGGAAGTCACCCCCCTTGCCCCAGCTGCTGCTCTCTTGTTCCCATGTGGCCTCTCAGGGGCTTAGCACACAAGGGGTGTAGCACTTCCACTGTCCTGGCTAGTTAAAGCAGGACAGCTTCCCATGGCGGGAGCTGTAACACATGTAGGGATAGCCTGTACTGGAAGGGAAATAACCTACAGTAGTATAAGGCACCTTGATACTGGTCAGACTGGGTCCACACGAGGGGTTGTACCGGAGAATCATTGTAGAGCCCTAATTGACACAGTTCTACTGGTACAAAATCTGTCTGAAAGCTAGGCCTTACTTCTCAACTATTCACATCCCCTCAGGGCAACCCAGCTGAGAATGCGGGGTTTGGCTCCCAAGGGAAATCAGACTGGGCGGAGGTGCAGTGACCCAGTATCCAGGGTGTTGGGGGCTGACTGCTCCACATGGAAACAATGTGGGCAGCTCCCTGGTTAAGGCAGAGCAGTGTTTTGCACAGAAAGCACGAATTGAGCATGAATGGAGGCCAGTGTCCTCTGCGGCCCAATCAGACTTACAACGAACTTCCTGACCTTCGTGGGATGCAGAAAGCTCCCCAGGAGGCCAGAACTCCCTGAAGTCATAAGGTTGCTGTGCTAAGGAGAATGGGCAGCGTGCTGCTGCCTGCCACTGAAAACGGCTCCTTTGGCTGGGGCGGATCAATACCCCAAAGAACTGCCTTCCTTCAAAACGGCTGCCAGCAGTGCCTGTGGCTTTCTCTGAAAGCCAGGCCCAGGCTGCCTCATCAGAAGTGCTCTCCCGAAACAGTCACCTCTCCCACTGGTTTCATGGAAAATGAGGCCATGCCCTCCACCGGGAAAGGGTAGGACCACCTTGAGCAGAGTCCGGCTTCACTCCCATGGGAAACAAGGCAGAGACCATTCCGAAAGAGAGTGGATCTTCAGGGTACCCATCAGCCCCTGCTGAAGGAGACATTGGAGCAAGGAAGAACAGCACCCACAATGGCTGTTACCCTGGCGGTATCTGTGGTACCTCATATACTGACCAGGGATGGGGGCTGAGGTGTGTGCACACAGGAGAACGTGAGGGGCATGCCTGCAGGGAACATGGAGGCCAGGAGTGTGGGGAACTGGTCTGGGAACTCTGGCTGCTCTAGAGCAGGGTGACCCAAGTGTACAGGTTAACATGGACATCAAAAAAAGTTAAAATAAAAACTGATTTGAGGTTGACCCTTCTGACCTTCAGATCATTAGAAATATCCCATGGGAACCTGCTCCTTGGGTTTCTTGTTTAAAATACAAGGAAATGCGAAGAGAAAAATCCTCATTCTATGAAAGTTAAGGTTAGGAAATAGCACTAACTTACATAAAGACATTCCAGAACGTTGCAGCGATGCCCGAACCAAGTATTACTAACTCAGGAAGCTGAGGGTCGAGGCTGAATGTAAAAGCAATCCAAACATGTTCAGAAATGGATCCTTTTTCTTTTTATCCCCTCCCAGCCTTCCTACAAGGAAGAGTTGAGGATGTTTGAGTGCCTCAACTGTGCATTGGATTACTCTTGCATTTAACCTTAACTCTGAATGTTTCTGTTAGCAGCACTTGGCTGGGAATAATCACTGAGGTAGCTCTCTGGTACTTTCACTCTCTCTTACAGGAGTAAGATACAGGAGAAGCAGAGCCTCCTCTAACCAGAGCCAAACCCTCAAGTCTAGGCAGCCACTCGGTCTCTGCCCAGCAGATGGAAGATGCCTAGGAACCAGTGATGCACAGCACAGAAATCCCTGCCATGGGCAGAAGAGGTGGGAGGGAGGACAGGCTGAATCTCTTCTTTATGGCCATATATTAATGGCATGTAATAAACACCCTCCACACGCATACACCTGTGTACCCAGTATCCAGTGAAGTGCCTGCTTCCCCTCCCAATGCAGGGGTCTGTGAAGCCCTGGCAAGCAGTGGCAGGCTGGGGAGCACTCTGGGAGGAAGTGCTTTCAAGTGGCTTGTGAAGGGCCAGCTGCTGGCGCAGCATGAGAGGGAGCAGCCCGCTCCGGAGGCAGCGTGTGGAGACTCCCTGATGTGCTGGCCCTTTTGGGGCAGCCTTGGCACTCACAGAGAGATGGCGTGTGAGTAGCCAGACAGCAATGGGGAAAGCAAAGCAAAGAAACCAAACAACAGAACTCAGGGAAATCTCTGGAAGGAAAGAGAATTCTCGGCAACCCTCCAAGCCATGCCGCCCAAGAGGAACGCACCGAGAAGAGAACAGAAGGCATGTGGGCGCCCAGGCCATGACAGCCCCTCCCAGGGCAGGGACTCTAACTGAAGCAGCCCAAGGGCCCAGCCACTCGAAGGACTCCAGAGCTGGGCAGGCCACGCAGCATCCTGAGAGCCGCTGGGCTGGACCCCAACTGCCTGCATGTGTGTGGCCAGAGTGGCAGTCCATCCACACTGGGCCTTCTCTCCCCAAACACGGCCTTTCAGAAGAGCTTGGCTGTCCGACTCTCCTGTTTGAGGGAGAAAGGGAACCCTGAGAGCAACAGGAGGCAGGGCTCCCCTCCAGGAGGGGCAGGGCTTTTCTGGGCCCTCAGCTCGGCTCCCCAATGCACTGACCAGATGCATGCAATGGGATGGACAAGGTACCCATGGCCACTGGGACGGAGTTGGGTCTGTGCTGCTGGTGTGCATAGAAAGCTGCTTTCTGGGGAAACCCAAGTAGAATTCCAGAGCACACGTCCCATCTTCTCCTGCAACCCTGCCTGTCTCCAGAAGCTGCACTCCTCCCCGCACAGCCGGGTCTGGCCCTCTCATGCAGGCTCATGCTTTCTCAGGCAACCCCTGTTGCCAGAGAGAACTGATGAATCAGGCGGGAATGCCCACGACTCCAAAGAAAAGATCCTGATTCATCCCTGCCTTGGGGATAGAGACTCCTAGGTAGGGCTGTGGAACATAGGATAGAAACAGAATGGTTTCTCAACAGGAGTAGTTTCACAGCTTCCCAGGAGGCAGCCATATGTGCAGGGACCCCAGGGGCAGTAAAGAACTGCTTAAGAAAGGGACCACAGAGCAAGTTTCAAGTATGCCAAATAACCCAGGAGTAGGCTTTCAGGAGCCAGCATGAATGAAAGGAGAGGCACGTGAGTGCAGAGGTTCGCGTGTGAGTGCAGAGGTTCGCGTGTGAGTGCAGAGGTGGCACGCCTGGCTGAGCGAGCAAGGTGGGCGTGGAGGCACAAGTAACTCCATGGGCAGCAGGACTGACCTGTTTTACCCGGAGTCGAGGAAATCAGTGCAGCATGAGGGCAGAGCTTTCACACACCCAGTCCTAGGTCTCATCAGGTCTGTTCACAATGGGGCTGTGCACACGCAGCCACACAAAGATGCCTGGGGTGGTGGACATTGACAAGGTGATCCCATACAGCATCAGGGGCTTTTTCCTGCCTTTGCTGCAATGGGATCCATGAATGGGATGTTTTGCATTTAAATGTTAAAGAAGGTGAGAGCACTTCTGCCCTGAGAGCAGCTCTCTCAGGATGGGGTGCTGGGACCCTGCTGGAGGACTGGAGGGGAGGTGGGGGGAGGTGTAGAAGAGAGACACACGCAGCCATACTAAAGCAGCTGTTCTGAAAGGCCTGGAAACACACCTGAGTCCTGCCCTGACAGACCCAGCTCCTCCCGCTGGGGAGCCCAGCTGGCCCTGGAAAGGGAGCAGCATGTCACAGGGGCATCCCGAAGACTCCTCTGAGCAGAGGACGAATGCACAGACTGTACTGCAGGCTGCACAGCGGGCCCACCGCCTCAGTCACACGGCACGAGAGGAAGGCTGAAGTATGCCGCAGGCCTGGAGAGAACGGACAGGTGCCCCTCACTCTCACTCTCTCTCTTCCCTCTCTGTCAGGTCCGGCTTGCTACATACCTCCTTTCCTACATATTTTCTTGTTGGGCTTTCGGGCGCATTCCTTGGAAATCCGTTTTACTGTAAAATGAATAAAAGACTACAAAATAACAGGAGGGTCCACCAGCTGGAGTGGGCATGCAATTACAACCACGCTGCCCACCCTCCCGCCACCCCCTTGGGACTGCGGGGCGTGGGGAGGGGAGCATTGCCGTGGGAGGAAAACTCTGGGGCCAAGTGATGGAAGGAAGTTATGGTGCTGTCCCCTGCAGCCTGGAGCCCCTGAGGGAAGAGAAACGGAGCTGCCGGTCATGGCCCAGAGCAGCTGTCTTCCCACCCAACTGCTCAGGGCATGGCAGGCTGCCCCCCTCCAGCTCTCTTCCATCACAGGCACTGCTGTTACCAAGAGCTTCTTGCAGCTGGCACAGCCCATGGATTCCCCACCCCCATTGTGGTGAGGCTGCCACAGGCCTGAGGAACGGGTGTTGCCTTGCGGCACCGCTACTTACCGTTCAGACGGGCTCCCCAGCGAGAGGCAACGATTAGAGGCAAGGCACCGAATCATTCAGCCTCACCACAAGGGCTGGCCCGCCCTGCTCCATGCACTCAGCCTCTGGCTGGCCACGGTGAAGCACATATGCTAGCTGCACTGTGACGTGCATGCTGACCCCCTGCACAGCGCTCCTGGGCCCCTTCCCAGGCAAGAGTGGTGGGTGACCCCATCCCAGCCAGAGAGAGTGTTCCTCCCAGCCAGCAGCAGCGACCCACGCCCCAGAACTAGCGCAGGAACCTGAGGAGGGGCGGGGCAGGGGAGACAAACCCAAACCAAACTGGAGACAGAACCTGGCACTTGGAGCCTCGGGAACCCAAAGCAGCTCGTCGCTCTGTGGATCTGCGTTCAGAGAGGCCCGTTCAGTTTTGGCAACACGGAGGAGGCCATGGAGGAAGAGAGGATCAGGGATGTGTGGCGGAGAGGAGACGAGAGCGCACACGTGACAGAGAGGAGGGCAGAGGGCAAGCTGAGTGGCCAGAGAAAGCATTTCACAAACAGACAGCATGCTGCAGGTTCCACAACCACATGCTTCAAACACAACATCCAGGTGAGATCAACCAGAGCTGAGAAGACACAGAATAATCCTGGGACCCCCCACCCACCCAGAGAGTGCATGGCTCCTGCGGGCACCCTGGACAGACTCACCATCCTCAGTGGGAATGTAAATGTTGAGGTACAGGCAGTCCTCATTGGGATCTTGGATGTAGGTGGCAACTATATCCAGATTGGAGGTGAACCAGATGGGCAGCATGATCTCCGGGACTGCGCTGTGGATATTCTGAGGGCAAACTGGTGAGAAGTGGGTAGCATTCCTTATTCCAGACCAGGAGGATGGGGGGTCAGGGGGCATGAACCTCTTCTCCCCAACGGGAGGGGCTGCATAAGGCACCCCCAGATACTGATCCACAGGACCCAGAATCTCGCTAGGCAGCGGAACCCGGACCCCGCGTAGCTTCCCATAGTGCGTGTTGACAGTCGGGGAGTAGATCTGGCCATCCATCTGTACAATGGCTGAGGCAAAGCTTAGAGCCCAGAGCGCAAGGCAAAGGTCCCGGCCTGCAGCCAGCTCAGGCACTTGGAGAAAGGGGGACACGGAAGGCCTTCTCTGGAATATCAGCCACATTGTCTGTGATGAGCAGCACCACCATCCAAGCCTTAAGCACACTCCTGGGGTCTCAGAGGAAGCCCATCACGGCATGCCCGCCGCTATCTGTTGAGGAGAGCCAGACAGGGAGCTGCAGACCCAGAAATGACCCCAGATGCCTTCTGCCAGTGAAATGGGAATGGCGATGCAGAGACTAGTGAGTTCTCTCTTCAGAGCCCGCAGCCTGAGCACTGCTCTTCGCCTCCAGCCAGAGCAGCCCCGATGGGATTGACGGCTCTGCGGAGAGAGGGGGAGAGTGATTAACAGTGATGGGCTCTCACTGGTAAACGTCAGCTCCACTGCCAAGGGGAATCTGCAGCAAAGGCCTCTGGAACCTGTCAGCAGGCGCCCAGCCCCACTCCCACCGCCCGGCAGAGGTGACACCCCCCCAGAGTGCTCCACACGCCCAGCCTTAGCAAGAGGGGAGCTGCTGGATAGCCAGTCCCAGTCAGCCCTGTAGTGTGGTCACTAAGTGGGGCCAGCAGCAGAGGATAGAGGTTCTGGGGGATAATGGGGATTAGGGACCTTGTAGAGGCAGGCTGTTCAGACTCCAGGACACGCAGTACCTGTGTGTCAACTGCAGATGCATGGCTCAAGCACCCAGACCTGAGACACCCAGAGCACACAGATGATGCTGAGGTAAAAGGGTTCAAACGCAAACCAGGGAAGCAGCTCAGACACCAGCTACTGGCCTTTAGGGCTGGGGCAAGGTTCACAGACAGGGTTGCAGGGGAAGCAAGAAGGCCTGTGTGTAGAGGAAGCACACCACCAGAGAGAGGAAAGAACCACTACTTCTCCTCTCCTTGGTGCGAGGACACACTAGCAAGAATGTGACTGTTGCTAACTACCAGAAAACAGATGCTGTCAGCTCTCACAAGCAAAATGTATTGATCAAAGCATGGGAATTGTTTGTAGTTGCTGTTGTGTGATTGAAAAAAAGATGTTGTCACCAAAATCAGAAAGTAGCTATTAGTAAATAAGTACAGTACATTATGTTGAGGATGCTTTATATTCATGATGAATTGCATAACTAAAACTGTACTGTAGTTAGATGCTGTAACCTTGGCATAACTCTTGCTCTGTATACTATAGGAAAGTACAACAAGGCTTGCAAAATACACAAGCCCTCAGATATTCATGCCATGCCTGGCTACTATAGCCCCTCTGCCTGCAAAATATGTATGAAAATAGAATAGAAAATAGAAATCTTGCAAGGTTTACGCTTTTAGCCAATATCAGATACAATACTAATACACACAATAACAATATTACATATAATATCATGTATGTGTTATGGAACTATGATTTTTATTCACGTTAGGCTATTCCCAAAACACTTTTCACATACGTTAAGCCGTTTACCCAAGGGCAGATGTGAAGCGTTGTATTTCAGTGCTAGCTATATAGAGCCATCCCAGAGGGACAGGACAAGACAACTTTACTGATGCTTAGCAAACATGACCTTTGCACCACACTATAGCTGAGGGCAGAGCCTGTGCTGTATCCACAGCTGGGTCCACACCTTCCCCCTCCAGGCCCTGCAGAGACTCCTTTATAGTGCAGGTAGTCCAGTATGGAGCCACTTGGCGCACGCCTTCCTTCACTGCCTCCAAGGGCTCTGATGTGACCAGCAGCTCTTTTATCCCCATCCGAGAGGTCTTCTGCGAGACCTCTCTGAGCTGTGGGCCTTCTTATCAGGACCTCTTCCGGAGCTGGAGGCTGGTCTCAGCCTCCAGGCCCCTTGCAATCACAGAGGGGGAGGATCTCCTTGCAGAGCCCCTGCTACACAACCCCCAACTCCACGTGCAGGTGGTGGAGACCCCGTCGGTGAGACGATGGTTGGTCCTGGCAGGAGTCACCAGGGTTGGAGATCTCCTGGACTACGACGGGAGGTACTGGGGGGACCCCCAGGCACTGGCTCAGCGCATGGGGCTCTCCACCCTTCAAACCCCCCTGCGCGTATTCCAGGAGGTGGAGGCAGCCTTGCCCCGTTGCTCGGGTCTACCTCAAGTGTGTCTTGCAAGAGGGTGCTCCCCGCCCCCAGTCCCAGCCCTCTGGCGCTTTCCATTGGGCCCCAGGAGCCCCCCCCCCAGCTGTCCCCTCCCCACGCACCAAGGCGATTGCACGACCTGCAGCTGGTCCTCTTTTGAACCGTACCAAAGGACCACCTCTACATGCTTGTGCTCCACACCCTTCACTTCCTTGCCCTTGTGTCCCGCTCTGACACCAAATGACGGGACCTGTTGCCACCTGTGGAAGGCAAAGACCCCCGAGGAGCAAGTCTTTACTCCACCTTGACCCCATGGCCTGCCAGGGACATCGGTTGGTGGCTCCTTTATGGAGTCATAAGCATGGGCATACTCGTGGCGTGGTTTACCCCTTGCCTGGACACCTGACCCTTTTGCGGCGTGAGGGAGACCCTGGCGCACATTTACCTCCAGTGCACCAGGTTACAGCCCCTCTTCCAGCTTCTCCAGAGCCTCCTGCTGAGGTTCTCACTGCACTTTTCCCCACACTTGTTTTTATACACACACCCCATCTATGGCCCCACAAATTCACGGGACCTCCTCATCAACCTCCTCCTAGCCCTGGCCAAATTGGCCATTTACAAGACCAGGTGGGCTGGGGGGCACTCTGTGAACATGGGGCCTACTTCCGTTCCTCAGTCCACTCATGCATCCGGGTGGAGTTCTTCTGGGCAGCGTCCGCTGGCTCCCTTGACACCTTCTGGGAGCAGTGGGCACTGTCCGAGGTTCTCTGCTCAGTGTCCCATTCTGGCTCCCTTCGTTTGACTCTGTAACCCCCACGCCCACTCCCTTTTTACTTTTTGTCCCACACAATCAGTTGTGTCCTGAGTCCAGTGACTCCCCCATCCCCCCCAAAGGGGCAGGGCCTTTAGCAGTCCCAGCTCACAAATAGTCACACTATAGCTGTTCCAGAATGTCTCTATTCGCTAACTTCTGGAATGCTTCGCTCAAAACAAGATATGAAACCAGTTGTAATCTGTCTGCTTACATGCAGGGTCTGTGCAAGCCTAGTAAAAAGTCTCTGAAAACATGGACACAAAAGATAGATAAGAATGATACGTCAGGTTCAAAGTAATGCAAAGAAACAGTGAAGCCCTCACCTGCTATGAGCAGCCCTACTAAATACAGAAGTAGAGCTGCACTGCTGCCTCCCAGACAGGCTGGTAACACATTGCCATTGCCTTCTATAGGGTGCTGTGTTAATCTGGGACGAATGAAGCTGATTAAGCCTAGCTATTTGACATCTCTTGCTATGGAGTTAAATCCAAGCCGTAACATGACAGAGGAGCCAAGCGTTGCTGACTGACGAAGAGGGCACCCGCCTGCATAGGCAGCGCAAACACGAAGGAATGCCTTGTGGGGCTGGGCACAGACGTCACTGGGCAACACGTGGGAGAGAGGAAGTGATCAGGGCACCAGACTAGGACTAGGGAGAACTGGGTTCAAAACCTGCTTCACCACAAACTCCCTGTGTGGTCTCTGGGCCCAAGGAGAATGGCCCAGCACCACACTCAGAGGTTTGTGAGGCCAAATGCATTAAAAGTCATGAGGTGCCCAGATCCTACAGTGAGGGGCTGTCCCTCCAATGACCGCTGCCCACTCCCTTTCATACAACAGCAATGACTCACAAATATCCCATCTTAGTGAGAGGCATTCATGGCTTTGGTAAGGGCTGCCCTTCCCTTCCAGGTACTGGCCATGGGGCAGAGGGGGTGGGAAATGGAAAGAGCCCCCAGGGAAGCAATGGTCTCCACAGCTGCCCTCTGCCCTGTGGCAAAGCGTGCACACAGTCACTCCTGGCCTGTATGGCTACTCTTCCCTGCCAGGGTGTCTCTGCCAGCCCTGGGGCTGTTTTAGGACTGGGTCTCTCAGAGCACAGGCAATGTACAACTGCATCTTCCTCTCTGAGCCAGCCCAGCTGCCTGCCCCCTCCTCACTGCTTGTCCCCTTCATTTTCACCCCTTCCGCCCACTGCAGGCTGCTCCCAGCCAGGTTCCAGTACCCAGGGCTGGAGGGCTCTCACTAGGGTCCCCCCATCCCCCAGTGGAAGCTCTATGGATCAGGCATTAAAGCAGAGAAGCAGCTGAGCGGACTCAGTGCAGCCCGGTCAGTGAAAAAGGCTCATGCTTTGTTCCCAGTCAAGCAAGGGGAAAAATGCAAGGGACCCTGTGCAGTGAATCCTGGCATCATGTGCCCGCCTCCCAGCCCCAGCCGGGAGACAACCGCTGCCTGTGAAGAAGAGCTGGAGATGCAGAGGAGGAAGCTGCTCCAGACGGGGACCTGCGGCAGTGTCAGCAAGCGGAGCTTCTGTGCCAGGGAGCCCTTGTGGGAGGCTGTTTGGATTTGCAATTTTCTGCCCTTCCCCTCCCCCAGCCCGGGAGCCACTCTGCCTGCTGCATTTGTTTCTTATGTAACTGGCGCCCCCTCCCTCCCTCCGTCCCTCCATCTCCTCCAATGCTGCTGCCTCCTGCAGGGACGTGGCAGAGGGAGGCGGTGGAGGCTTTGCTCAGCTGCTGACTCACTGCCAGGGCACCCTCAGACAGTGTCTGGGCAGGAGAGGAGAGGACCAGTGTGGCCTGCAGCCCCGCCCAGCTCCCCTCCCTCTGATGGCCAATTTCACATACAGCCCCTCGCCCAGGGGGACTGCACACCAGGCGCAGCAAGGCCCCAGCTGAACAGTACCGCCTTACCCAAGGACAGATGCTGGGTAGCAGCAGGGCCTCTCTTGTGTCTCTGCGGCAGCCTGGCGAATCTGCCCAGAGAGCTGGGAGGGCTGCCCAGAAGTGCCTCCAAGGGACTGGAGCATGAAACAAGGACCTTTGGCAGGCTGGCTGGAAATAGCTCAGTTCCAGGTTCAGGTGGGCAGGGGCTCTACAGACCAGAGTGCACCTCCGCAGAGAAGGAAAAGCCACAGAAAAAACACATGCAGGGCATCTGAACGCTGCGCTGCACACGTCCAGCCAATTCAGCATGGGTCACTAAGGAACGGGCCCAGGCTATGTCTGGCCTTTCCGAGACAGCCAGGAGAGCACTGAGAAATCAGCGCAGAACCTCCATCATAGGAGACGCTTGGCCTAGAAAGAGGCTACCTACCTATAACTGAGGGCCCCTCAGATGTGCGGTCCCTATTCGTCATTCATATGTAGGTGTGCATGTGCCATGCACCGGAGTCCGGAAGTCTTCCTTAGCAATGTCCATTGACACACACTGTAGTGTGTCCCCTTGTGCTGCAGCTGGGGGTATAACAGGTTGTGTGGAGGGATGCCTCTCTAGTGTCCCTCTTACTGCTGTGCTATGCGGTCCAGTGCGCAGTAGACAGGACAGGTATGGTACTGGTGGCCAGGTCACTGCCCCATCTAGCTGAGATAACAGTTACTAAGAACACCACCTTCAGAGAGGTAGCACATTGCCAGTGGCTCAAAGGGTGGCTCTGTGAGGGTGAACAGAATGAGATTAAGGTCCCACAGGGGCGTGGGCTTAAGAACTGGTGAGAAGGTGTTGAGTAAACGCATGGGAGGGTGTGAAAACATGGTGGGGAGAAAGGCACTGAGCACTGAGAGGTGGACTCCTGAAGAGCTATGGGCAAGGCCCAACGTTGGAGATTGAGAAGATAACTGAGGACGATAGGTCTAGCTATCACTCGGCGGGTGGGGATAGTGGTGACCCAGGAGGTGAAGCGTCTCCACTTAGCTCTGTAGCAGGCCCTGCTGGATGCACTCCTGCTCTGGTTAAGGATGTGTCGTGCCAGGGTAGAGCATGCCCTGTCTACCACTGAGCCTGATCCAAACAGCAGGCAGTGAGGTGAAGAGAGCCTGGACTGGGATGTCAGACCCAGCCTTGAGCCTGGAGTTGAAGTGGTGTGGGGGAGCCTGAGGAGGTCCCAGAACCAGAACTGACAGAGCCAGACTGGGGCTACCAGTATCACAATGGCTTGGTCCCAGCGGATCTTGCACTGCATCTGTGGGAGGAAGGGAATGGGGGAAAAGGCTGGAGTGGAGTCACCTGTCCAGTGCTGCCATGCTGCGAGTGTTCCCCTATGGCTTCCCTGGAATAACAGAAGGGCAACATTCGGTTCTCCTGAGTGGCGAAGAGGTCCCACCCCAACGAGCCCCATTTGTGGGCGAGGCAAAAGAGCATGGCATTGTGTAACTCCCACTAGTGGTTGAGGCAGAGTGTCCTTCTGAGCATGTTGGCCAGGGCATTGTGGGTGCCTTGGAGTACGTGGCTTAGCATAACATGGTGCTTGATGCACCAATGCCAAAGGTGGATGGAATTGGAGCAGAGGGAGGGAGACCTGGTGCTACCTGCTTGTTGATTTACACAGCTGCCACCATGTTGTCAGACAGCAATGGAATATGGCAGGGCTGGCTGAAAGAAAGAAATGCCTGGCACACGAACCTGCCTGCCTGCAGCTCTAGCAGAGTTACATGCAGCCCGACTTCTCATGGACCATGCGTTGTGATGGTAGCTGTGGGGTGGGAGGGCGTGCCCACCATGACCTTGGAAGGATCGGTCCACATGTGAGAGAGGTGAGCACAGCTCAGGGAATAAGCACCCTGGGCTCCATACGGACCATGCTGGGTCTGTAGACAGAGAAGTCACATCTGGAAGCCACGCATATGCAGGCATGCATGCCCTGTGGTGTAGGTGCAGGCTGCCATGTGTCCAAGGAGAAAGAGCGCAGCAGACCTTGGTGAGCGGCTGGCGATGCAGGTCCACAAAAATGGTTGTCAGCAGAGTTGCGAATTGGCCCATCGAAAGAAAGGCGTGTGTTGTGACAGAGTCGAGCTGTGTACCAATAAAGTGCATAGGCACCGACTTCTCTTGTTGATGCACATGCCTAGAGATGCCAGGAGACTGCAGAGGGTGAGGATGGTAGAAGTGAGCTTGTCAGGATAGCGTGACAAGGAGCCCATTGTCTAATTAGGGGTGTACTGAGTAGCTGAGATGGCATATTTGTGCTGCCACACAGATGAAAACCTTTGTGAAGTCTCGTGGAGCCATGACTATGTTGGAAGGGAGGACCTGGAATTAGCATTGGTGGCACCTACCTGAAAACACAGAAACATCAAGTGGGCTGGGTGAATGTTCATGTGGAGGTAGGCATTCTTCATGTCGAGAGCCATGAACCAAGCCCCCCAGGGGAGAGAGAGCATAATTGAGGCCAGCATCACCACATGGAATTTGGATTTCCTGAGAAAGGTGTTCAACAGATAAAAGTCGAGAATGGGGTGGCATAATAGGAGCCTCATCCTGTACAGGAGGTGGGACCCGCTCAATGGCTCCCTGGAGAGAAGAGCATCTGCTTCTTGTTGGAGAATGTGTTGATGGTAAGGGTCTCCCAGGAGGGCTGATGCAGGGGAAAAGAGAAACTCTGTGGAGTATCTTTGATGGATGATCTCCAGTACCCAACAGTCCGAGGTGATCTTGCCCCAATTGATGGCAAACAGGGCAAGGCAGGTGCCAAAGATGACATGGGATGCCGTGGGTGGCATCAGGGAGGTTTGCGGATCTCAACCATCATGTCAAAACTGGGGTTTTGTCTGCTGGGTAGTGGGGCCACGGAGGTGGTGGTGATAGAGGCGGGGAAGCAGTGCCACCTGTGTGGGGCTTCCTGCTTGCTTTGGCAGGCGGGGTCGGGTGCACGAGTGTGTACGGTGTGATGCTGCCTGGATTAGTGGTGTCCATTTATAATATTACGGATATCAATGTTGCAAAACTACAATCATTCGTATGTGATATGCCATATCTGTTGCCATTGGAAAGGTTGTATCTTGCTAAGTATGATAATGTTTGTGTGCACGTATCGTCATTGTACAGTAAGTTAGGGATGTGTGGGACCCAACAGGTCCATGCACTTAGCTCTTATGTCTGGAGAGGTTGACTTCTGCAGGGTGCTGACATGCCCACTCGGCTGCTCCATGGATGACAAGGAAGCTGGAGGGTGGATGTGAAAAAAGAAAATCTGCTCCCTTAGCTGGGACAGAATATCTCCTCTCTGCTTGCTTAGGTGTGGGAGCACAGGAGGCACAGGCATGCCACACCAGTCGTGGAGGATGGCTTCATTAATAGGCAGCATCACCCTGTAGGGGCCCTGTGGTTGGAGAATGTCCAGCAGCTGGTGTTGCTGGCCTGAACCTCCTCCAGTGGGATCCCCAGGTCCACTGCTACCAGCTGGAGCAAGTCCTGATATTGCTGGCGGTCATCCAGCAGAGAAAGGGAGTATGGAAGGGGTCCTGAGGACCAGTGGAGCCAGCCGCACCAGTGGAGGAGCATGGGAGGAGCGATAGGATGCTTGGGAAGGACGGTAGTGTGCGCGGGAGGGAGCCCAAGGCATCCAGTATGGCCAGGAGGAAGGGTCCTGCGGGTGTGGTGGGCCCCACAGATACTGGTACCAGACCCTTGCTGCTGCATCATACGCTGGTGGATAAGGCGGTCAGAGTGCAAGTACAGATTGTGGCGTGACACTGGGGAGGAGGAGGGTTCTGGCTCTGAAAGCTCCTTGGACTATGAGGACGGTTCTGGCAGCAGGGGGAACCAGCAGTCCTGCCCGGCAGCAGCAGAAGCAGTTTGTCTACCAGATAAGAACTTCTTGGGTGAGCAGGGGTCCAGAGAGGATCAGAGAGGGCAGCTCCTCCGCTGAAATGAGAGGCTCCAAGAAGCTGGGAGTCCGTGGAGTGCCCATGGCGATGCCAGGGGGCCCTGATGGCATCTGCAGGGTTGGCTTGTCCGAGCGTCACGGAGGTGATGGCAGGGTGGATGGTGTGCATGCTGGTGAGTGCTCTGGACGCACTGGTATTGCAGTGACCGTCAGCAGCACTGGGTCTTCCTTGCACCGAGCTTTACCCTCCATCCAGGGAAGCCTGGGCCCTGGTGCATCTCGATCCACACGTGCCATATCACTTGACCTGGCTCAGGGAGGGAATGCTGCACAGAGGAGCAGTGCCCGTGAGAGTGCTTCTTGCCCTCCCATCTGGGCTTCCCCTTCACAATTGGTAATGCTGGATCCAGGGCACAAAGTTCTTGGAGGGGCACTCACCGCTGGCAATGGCCACTGTCTCAGGGGGTCCGACGGTCCCTGATCACCGAGTTTGCATGTGGTCTCATTGCTTCCTCCATTAGAAATTTACTCAGGCAGAGCTCACAAGGATCTGCAGATGGAGTCATGATGTGATCCTCACCGAGGCAGCGAAGACAACTCTGGTGCTCGTTGCCCGTGGAGAATGAGCACAGGCAGGGGAGACCGGTTTTAAACCCTGGTACATGGGGCATCATCCCTGGAGGTGGGGAGAGAACAGTCCTCACACAGGGAGGAGCTATCTACTGTACAGCTACCTAGAAGAACAGATGAAGTCACTTTCCTAGGCAAACTAAGCATGAAGGAAGAGAGGTTCTGACTCAGGCCATGCGGCACTAAGAGGGAACTGGAGAGGCATCCATCCACATAACCTATTACACTCTCGGCTGTGAGCATGAGAGGACGCACGATGCACGTGTGGGTCAACGGACACTGCTAAGAAACACTCTGGACTCAGGCACACGGTGCACATGCACACCCACGTAGGGAACACATATCGGGACTGCCACTCGACGAAGAAACTGTCACTGCAGCCACCTGCCACGGCTGTGAGCCAATCACCTCTGGGAATCTGAGAAATGGCAGACAACAGCGAGGCCTGAGACATGACCCAAAGGTGCAACATGGGCAAGAAGCAATAACTCAACACCCAGACAGCCAATGGGAGGGAGCAGCAGTAATGAGAGAAGAGGCAGCTGGACTTCCTCATCCTCCTTTCCCACCCACCAGAGTCACACACAAGATGCGTGGGGATAGCAGCTCCTGGTCAGTGACTCTCCTACCAGCTGCCAGCATCATGCTCCTAGGCCAGAGTTTAGCATTCCCAGTGCCAGGACAGCGGCAAAGGAGGGATCTGCTGTTGAGGACAGATCAGTACCTTCAGTCTCCCACTCCAGCAGCTGCAAGGCTGGCTTCAGCATTGCCATTTGCTGTACTTCTTGTGCTCTCCACCTTCCTTGCTCCATGCCCATATCCAGCACTCCTGCCTCTCCTCTGCACTCGGTGCACCGCAGACCCCTCCTCACCCGCCCCCAACAGAGAGCAACACACACACACTGATTCCTAGGCAAAAGCCATATTAAGATGGAGTTACAGCTGAATATGTATCAGAAATGGCAGGCAAAGTAAATTACAGGGAAGTTGCTGTAATCTCAAAACCAAGGTTTATAAGCCTAGACGTTCACAGTTAATTTGAAAGCGATCTAAATGCATGAAAGGTTACAAATGCAGAATCGTGGCACCCAAACAAACCTAGCTCTGCCCAGTCACAGACCCTAACCTCCACTGTAGTAAAACTCTGGGCTACATTTTGTTAAGGTTTAATGGTGCACTCCTTCCCCAGCTATTCTCCTTCAGCAGAACCCTTAACTCTGTCCTGCAGTGACACTCTTGGGGGCAGGGGAGATGCAAAATATCTACAATTTATTCTAATTTGGGACCTCAAACGCTATCATGCCTTCATTTGAAGTGTCAGCGCAGGGCAGAGCTACACAGATGCGCCAAACTTCCCATATAGTTTCAATGAGTTGAGGTCTTGTGCATAGGTTGTATTTCAGTACAACAGGTGCATTTAAGCCAAGTTATTAATGATTGTTGTATCTAGTCATGTTACTATAGACTACAGAAAGGATTCATAACTCAGGTAATTCCTGCTAGAGCTATTGTGAATTCAGAGGTAATAGCCAGCCACCCACCCACATCCCTTCCTCTACAGCTAATTCTCATGCAATAGTCCCATTGGGTGTACTGACTCAATGGTCTGGAGAGACTCACCCACGTCAAGAGTTCTCACTGGTGGGTCAGTGGCCACATGCTGGCTTGAGAAGGACTGCTGCAAAGCAATCCCCAGCAAGGACTGGCTCCCTACACTCCTCATGCAGTCGCACTAACACTGCCTCTCTAAACCAGGGCCCCAACTGCAAACGAACGGCCAGATTCACGAGTGCGCTTTGCACCAGAGTAGCTCAGCCCAATGAAAGCAGTAAACGCAGCATAACTGGCCAGGCCATGCCACCTGCTGCTGTGGTACCAAGGAACCTGCCCTGAGAGATTAAAATCTGAAGCAAAACCAAAGTAAGTTTGCAACTACAGCCCCTTAAATCACTAGAAACATCACAGCACAGCACGTCATTTGGGTTTCTTGCTGTGCACTCATATGTGACACAAATAACTAAAAACCACCCAAACAAGGGAAGCCCAAGACAAAAGAGCCATGTTAAAACGACGTTAAAGTTGAGAGCACATATTAGTAATGTAAAGGTAAAAATACACTACGGGGATGTTATGATTTTCCTAAAACCAAACACTACAAAACCCAGGAAATCCAGAGTAAGGGTTCAATTTAAAAGACATCCAAACATATTCAGAAGCGGAGCACATTCGAGGTGCCCAAACAACCCTAATTCTGTCTTGTAGGGATACCATGCAATAACAATGCAATTATGATTAAGGCATTTTGGGGTTTGTGGTCCCAGATTAGATTAAACTGATTTTTAAAGACATTCATCACGTCTCTACAGAGCAGTGTTAAGGTTCCTCAAGCACCCTAACTGTGCAGTCCCATATCTCAACATGTTTGGATTTCTTTTTAAATGTAACCTTCGCTCTGGATTTCCTGGGCTTGTCACATTTGGTTTGGGACAATTAAACTTAGACTATAAAGCCAGAAGTGACCATCATGATTGCAGGCCACAGAACCTTGCCCACCCACTCCTGTAATAGGCTCGTAGCTTCTGGCTGCGTTACTGACATCCTCAAATCATGGTTTAAAGACTTCAAGTTACAGAGAATCCACCATTTACTCTAGTTTAAACCTGCAAGTGACCCATGCCCCATGCTGCAGAAGACAGTGAAAACTCCCAGGGTCTCTACCAATCTGAGCCAGGTGGGGGGAATTCCTTCCTGACCCCAAATATGGCGATCAGTTAGGCCTGGAGCATGTGGGTAAGACCCACCAGGCAAACACGTGGGAAGGAATTCTCTGTAATAACTCAGAGCCCTCCCCATCTAGTGTCCCATCTCCAGCTGTTGGGGATATTTGCTACAAGCAGTCACAGATCAGCACACACCACTGTAAGCAATCTCCTCATACTATCCACTTCATAAGCATAGCAAGCTAACACTTGAAGCCAGTTGGGTTTTTTGCCCCCACTGCTCCCCTTGGAAGGCTTTTCCAGGACTTCACTGTTCTGATGGTTACAAACATTTGTCTAATTTCAAGCATAAACTTGATGGCCAGTTTACATCCATTTGTTCTTATGTCAACCTTGGTGCTTAATTTAAATAACTCATGTCCCTCCCTGGTATTTATCCCTTTGAGTACTTAGAGAGAGCAATACTGTCTCTCCTCAGCCTTTGGTCAGGCTAAACAAGCCAAGCTCTGAATCTCCTTGCTTAAGATAGGTTTTCCATTCCTTGTTACCCAGGTTCCTTGCATCGGTGTGCAAACATCTTAGTTGTTTCTGTTTTAGCTTGGCCTAGATTCCTCACCTAATTTAGGAACAGTCATTTTCCTGCCCGTATCACCTACCCCACTGCTAGCTGCATTGCACTATCTTTTCTCTTAATGTCCATTCTCCTAGCCACTGCTATTCCTTTCTCCTTTGCTGTATTCTCTCTCTCTTGATTTGCCTCCCACTCAATATGAGAATCAGGCATGGGGATTACATGAGCATCTCCCCCAAATTCCTAGTTTAAAACTCTTTTAATCTGTTGTGCCAACCTCCCACCCAGACGTCTATTTCCCTCCCTGCTCAGCTGGAGTCCATCCCATGAGAACAGTCCTCTGTCCATGAATGACCCCCAGCAGTTGAACACCCAAAAGCCCACCCTCCTTATACGTGTTCTCAACCTTAATTCCATCT
>ML675622.1:521435-534486 GCA_007922155.1 Mesoclemmys tuberculata
CTAGATGATCATATTGGTCCCTTCTGACCTATGAGTCTATGAGTTAACACAAAGTCACAGCCCTAGCAAGCACCACGCACATACGCAGCACAGACCCTCCCAAACACACTGCAGAAATCCAACCCTCCCAAGCTCATCACCACACCACTCCCAGACCACCGCAGCTCTGCCCAGCACACAGCCAAACAAAGTACCACACACTGGATCAAACCCATGCAAACCCATGCAGACCAGAAAGCAATGCACCCCCTCTGCCCTCGCCGCCAGTTTCAGCCCCCACAGCCAATGCACACACACCCCCCCCTGCTGCTATGGGCCAGCTCCCCACGGCCAATGCGCTCCCCACGCCCCTAGTGATAGAGTCCCCTGCCAATGTGTGTGGACCCCCCACCCCACAATGTGTGCATGCACACCCCAGTGCTGCTAGCGACTCACCACCCCCACAGTCAACGCACACCACCCCATGCCGCTAGTGACCCCTCACAGACAATGCGCCCCCCATGCCGCTAGTGACTGACTGCCACCCCACACCATTACTGACAGACCCACCACACCCAAAGGTGTCCCAATCAGAGGAGTTTCCCACTGCTCCTGTGGGGTAGATGGAGTTCACAGAGCAGCACACGCAGCCATCGGCACCTATAAGCACAGCACAGGGCACAAACCCGACCATTGGTGCAGTTAGCTTCATGAATGCAGAACTCATCCAAACACCCAAACAACTCTCCACACAAAACACATGATACTTGCACAGCACTTTTCTGTGTCATTCTGCAAAGGCCAGAATTAAGACTGTAACTTGCTCTGCCGTCGCTCCACAAGGTTAATCAGTTTTTGTATGTGAGGGTTTTAAACTCACTGGATAACATGAACTTCTGGCTGTGGGCAGGCTCAGGAGTGGCCAGGCGCCATGGTTTTTAACTGAACGGCTCCAAACAAAGGGAAGATTATCCATCTGAAACGTGGCGTTTTGAAACTTCTCACCCCAAAGTATCTAGCTGCTTTCAGACTGACTGACATTTATCCTTCCAAAGCAGAAGCCTGCAAAGGAGCCATGGAAAGGGAACCCCGGTGCAGCCCCACCTGGGCAGTCATCATTAGCATCATCCTCTTTGTTGGGTAGGAAACTTTAGCACCACACCGCCATGAGAGAGGCTGCCTCCACGTGACTCGGGTGGATGGCGGCAGGTTCACACTGCAGACGCACAGCTAACTGGGAGGGATGCAAACAGACTGATGGTGACTGAACTGCTGACACATTTTCACGCCACAACACGCTTTTGTCAGCCCAACACTGAAGGGCAGCTCTGCTCCATTCTCTGCACTGAACACCTGCAGCACTGGCTGCCAGCACAGGGAGATGCCTGTCCTTATGAGAGTAGCACAGGAAGTATTGCCTGTCCTCGTGTCCCACGGCTGGGCTCCTGCATTACTGCCAGCGTTCCAGTTGGGGCTGTGGGCGGCAGGAGGGACGTGCATCCCTTTGGCACGTTTCTAAACACCCCACACATGAATGTTCCCCTGTGGGTCACCTGCCAGAGACACAGCAGAGAGAAGGCAGCTTGGAGGCCAACTTTCTCACCGGGCAATGCTTAGCCCCACCCGTGCAGCCACAGGAAAAGCCAAGACCAAGGGAAGGATAAACAGGAGCTCCCATGGGCCAGGCCAAGGTCATCAGGTACCCTCACAGTGCCCAGTGCTGGCTTTCTGCCCCCATGCAGCAACAGCAGGTGGGATGCTCCATGCCAGCCAATGCCCGATTGGCAGCATACCTCAGCTCCAGCTTTGCAGAGGGCAGAAAGAAGGGATCGGTCCGACCCCTATGGAACACTGGCCAAAGACACTCCCAGGAATGCCTGCGACTAGCCCGGAACTAGAGCGGGGAAGATGTTTTTGAACCAATGGTTTATTCACTCAAAAATGCAGGTTTTGCCAACCCAGAACTATTCATCAAGTCATCTGAGTCACTGAATAGTTTCAGTTGAACTGAAAAAAATCAAAACATTGTGCAAATGTCAAAACAAAACGTTTCTACCCAAAATTTTTCATTTCAATTTCTGACATTTTCAGAAAAGCAAACAAAATGCTGGGAGGCAGGGAGAGGAGCACAAGGAACTATTGTGGGGAAGTTCTTTAGTGTGTGTTATGCAGGAGGTCGTTAGATCAGTGAGTCTCAACTTTTTTGGCTCGAGGGCCACAAATATCATTTTTACAACCCTGAAGGGCCACCAGTCTATCAACTCATAAAAATGTATTGACGTACACACCGTTAGGGACTACAAATCACTATGTATTTAAAGTAAACATTTGGATGCTACTGTGCTCATTTTTACATTCACCATTGTACACCTACAAATTACTCACAGTACGTCACCCTCTCAGACAAAGCACTGCGTAGAGGAGTGACAGTCACTACACACTGAAGCACATGGTCTGGCAGCTGAGTCGCAGTGGGTGGCCTGCTAAGTGCAGGCCAAACTGGAAGGCCCTGATGTGTAGGATCCTGCCCCTCCTCAAGCATGGCGGGTCCTGACCACTCCACCAGCGGTACTCCCTCCTCCACTGCAGCCAGACAGAAGAAGTGCAATGAGGAGGCTGCCTCCTCACTGATCTCTCGTCTCCCGGCTGCAGCAAAGAAACTGCACGTATCCTGTAGCCCTGTGTGCTCCAACCGGGTCCCTAGGCAGTGGCTCCCTTCTGCAGCCAGGGGGACAGATCAGTGCTCCCCGCTCTCTGGCTTCAGCAGGGACTCCAGCACCTACGGACCCAGGAGGAACACTTTGCTGTTTTCCCTGCTACAGCCAAGGTGAGGGAAGTGCTGATCTCCCATTCCCTTGGCTCCACCTGGGTCCTTAGGCAGCAGCTCCCTTCTGCAGCCAGCAGGAGGGGAATGGTGGGCCACCTTGAAAGACCCCGTGGGTGATTTTTGGCCCCTGGGCCACAGGTTGCAAACCATTGATTAAATGATCACAATGGCCCCTTCCGGCGCTGGAATCTGCAAGGAGGTGGCACTCCCTTAGGACCATTAGCCAAGTAGTTAGAACACTCACTGGGTGCTGGAGACCCCAGTTCAATTCCCCCCCTCTGCTAGAGGAGAAGGGATTTGGACTTGGGGTTCCCCCGTTCCAGGAGTGTCCTAGCCACTAGGTTATGGGTTGTTCTGATTTGGACTCTCAGTCTCTTCTGTTGAAAGTGCTCCATTTTGTATAAAATAATTAGTCAGAGGAGCAGGGACTTGAACTTGATCTTGCACATCACAGCTGAGTGCCCTGACTGACAGGCCCGACTCACCTGCTTTGTCCCTGGCCCAATAACCATTCATTGCCATTCAGAGTGGCATCATATATAATGCAATGAATATCCACTGTGCCAGCCTCTGGATCGCATAATGCCTTTTCTGTCTCTTATCAGAAATCTCCTCCTCACACAGGCATTTTGTGTCAAAGAGTGTAAAGCCAGAAGGGACCCCCAGCACTACTCACACACTCAACACAACAGCTATGGAGTGGCCTGAGATCAAATAACCTCTTAGCCGTCATCTCTGGAGTAGACTAAACAGACGGAGCTTCCCTCATCTCTAGCTAGAAGGAAGGTTTTCCTGACCCAGATCCAGACCCAATATCCAGCAGTGGTGGTCTCACAATGCTGTTTACAGAGGCAGTCTCATCTTCCTACTCCTCTTCTTCCTCCCTGGACGGGGCTCACCCTCGATAGCCTGCACTAGGAGCTCACATTCACTGGTTATCTTCCACAGCCTCTATCCTTTGCAGCACTGCTGCATTCTGAGACAGACCCCATCTCAGAGCGTGACCTACATCCGTTGTCCCTCGCTGTACGGCCTTTTGTGTGGCTGCATTCAAATGCGTTCCCCAGTACTCACAGCCAGGGGCCCTGTGCCAGCCGTCAGCTCCTGCTCAGAGCACCACGGACCTGTCCTGGGCCAGGTCCTCCCTAGCCGTCCGCCTGCACCCAGACAGGCGCGGCCTGACGGATTCCCCATGCGCAGACACGCAGCTGCTCTCCTCGGGATGTGTCGAACGGAGGCTGCTGTGCTCAGACATGAGCCTCTCTTGCCACTGGGAGGTCACAGACACCAGGGCACTGAAGACAACAGCTACCATCACCCTACAACCAGTGGGTCCCTGATGCAGGCAAAGCCCACTCAGAGCATCATGGGGAGGCAGAAGCAGAAATGCTGCAACCTGGAGCTGGGGGTCTGAGGGAGAACCCCAGCCAGGGAGAGCTGTGGGCATCTCCCACTCCCAGAGCCCCAGGGGTGAGCACTGGCTGCTGAGGAAAGGGGGACTCCAAGCCACAAAAGCCCCCGGCAGTAGCAAGAGCCCTCCACCTGGGCAGGGCTGACCTTTGTGGCATCACCCCAGTTTCATCCTGCTGACAAACCTGCTGTGAAATGCAGTGGGACAGGAGAGGGACAGGCAACGGAATCAGCCCAGCGGGAGGGAGCGAGGCCAGCTGCCCACCCAGCTTCCCTGCAAGCCCTTGGCGCACACAGTGCAGGCTTCACGCTCAGCACCCCTCAACACAGGCTTGGCACTATCTCAGCCCTCTTACCAGTGCTGTCCCTGGGCCCCCCAAGCCGTGGGCAGGAGACACGCTGGAGCATCTACCAGGTGCTTTCAGTAGGCGCCAGAGTAGCGTGAGCTCAGCTCCTAGGGAGGGGAGCTCCTGGCTGGAGGCAGAAGGCTCCACACCAGGGGAGAACCTGACCAGACTTCAAGCAGACATGTCCTGCAGCAGCCACTTCTCCGCTGAGGTGACGTCAGCCTCCCCGAGAGCTGGCAGGCAGGATGCACCGTGCGTATAGGCTGCAGTGCTCCCAGGCTGCCGGGCTCCAGTAGACACAGCAGCCCATGGTTCCTCACCAGCCACAGCTTGCGTCTACAAATTGAATTTCACACTCATGTGCCCTTGAATAAGACACAGGTGGCTGAAGAACTCTTTCACTTGCTCCCTTCCCTCCTCCCACCCAGCATCTGTCTCTTCTCCCTGCCCCCCTCCTTCTGCAGTTGGGGGAGGAGGCTCACAACCGCCTGGCCCAGTCTCTTGCAAGACACACCACAAGGGCTGCGTTCAGACAGGCTTGTTCTCTGCTGAGCTGTGACCCAAGGCCCAGAGCAGAGCAGCTCCCCTGAAACGGAGGGGAGAGCAGCCCCAAGGCCAGTTCACAGCCGCATGGCACAGCACGGTTTTGGTAAATATCTTCAGTAAATAACTGTTATTTCTCCAGTTGAATAAGATGAAAGGCACTCTCTGGTGGTTCCAAAACTCCCAGAAACAGCCCCAATTCTCAACCAACGACTCCCTGGGACCAGATAGCATTTCACCTCAAATCCCCTTGCTTCCCAGCGCTAGGGCCCAATGCTAACAAGAGACCAAAAGACAGGGAGGAAGGCAGAAAAGGGGAGAGACAGGCAGAAGGGTCCTGTCTCCCTTGCTATCCTCACACCTAGGCACAGAAAACCCAAGGTAGCTGTACTATGGACATGTACGGATGCTGTCTGTGTCTGCCTGGCCCTGGGAAGAGGCAGCCAAGCTATTAGGAGGGGCATTCACCTCCCCCAAAAAATAGGCCTGCAACTCAATCTTCTATTTTTCCACCCCTGTGAACAAGGCAAATCATCCTCACAACTCTGAAACAGGAACACAGGGATTGCCAGACCAGCATGGGAATTGAGCTCCCCAAATAGAATATCCTTCCCTAAAGAGAAGTTTCCAACAAACACCCATCACCTGGCATTTGCCTCATACCCTGAAGAATGAAGACTCACATCCCTCTCAGTCTGACCTACTGGAACTCTGGTTGTCACCATGTCACTGTCTAATTGCTTCTGAGCCCTGCTAGTGCATGGCCTCAGCAACACCTTGTGGCAGTGAGTTCCACAGATCAATAGCGGGTTGTGTGAAAAAGCATTTCCTTCTCTCCTTCTAAGTGTGCTGCCCTCCGGTGTCCCTGCAGTGGCCCTTGGTCTCGTGCTGTGCGCCAGGCTGAATGGGGATGCCTGGTCTCCCTTCTCCAAATCATTCTTTGCTCTGGGTCCCTCTCTCAACCCCTTATCTGCTCTTTAAATAGCCCCAATGGTTTCTCTCACTCTACCCATGTGGTCTCTCCCAACCTTTAATTCTTCTCCTCACCAGTCTCTGAACCCCTCCAAGCCCTGCCCCAGCCTTTGAGGTGGGCTGGCCAGGAGAGCAGTGCCTATTGATTTAGACAATGACACTAGAATATTCTCCTGTTACTTTCTTGCCTCCCAGGATTTGGTGGATTTCCCCACAGTGGCTGCACACTGAGCTCAGACTTCATTGGCTTCTTGCTCACCATGATGCCCAAGTCTCTTCCTGATTTAACACAGAACCAGTGGCAAGTCTGAGGTGTTTGTTCTTTCCAGAACATGTGTCAAGGGTACAGGTGGGGAGGGCAGACCAGCACTGACCAATCTGGGCCCAAGACACGGTTCTTACAATGCCTGCCATCCCGGGGTAGCCTCAGGCAAAGGCAAGGCAGGAAGAGCATCTGAGGCTGCGGCCAATGCTCTCGGAGCTCCAGTGGCCAAGATAGCTGTGGGGAGGCAGATGCCAGGGGACACCAATGCTTACAGAGCACTAAAGCAACTTCAAGTAATTTGTCTGGTACCAAAACACACTCAGATCAGTAGCAGGTTTGGAGACAACTGAACGCAGGCCTACTGGGAAGAGAGGTGATCAGTGGCCTCCATGTAAGTAGGGCCCCAGGTGAGAGAGTTGGGACCTGCCAGCCAGGAACAATGCAGCCGCAGGATGAAGGAGAGGGGAGCTAGGCCACTGTTTACACAGGGCTTAGTGCAGAAGGAGGAGCTCGTCCCACCCTCCTGCCAGCACCGCGCCAGGGCAGGAGGGATGGACTGCCTGTGAGCCCTGCCACACAAGCTGGGCTCAGGTGTGTCTGGTCCCTGGGAGGGCCCAGGGAATTGCTCCTCTTGCTGCAATCCCAAGGGGGGAGAGAGCTGCTTGATCCATGGCTGTGAGCATTCATTGGGTCAGGGCAGGCCAAAGGCTGACTCACCCTCCCAGTCCCCCAGCAACTCTCTGCTGCTCACATCCAGGAGTGGGGGCTGTCCCCCCCCCCAGGTTTGGATTGTGCCACACTGGATGTGCTCCAGCTCTGGGCAGGAAGCTAGCACTCCCCTCCTTCTCTCCCTCCCCCCCAGCTGGGAGGAGGCCTCTGCCAGGACAACAAACCCATTTGTGACTGGGAGCAGCAGGAGCAGCAGCATTCTGGCCCAGCCCATCATTCCACGCTGCAAACCTGGGGCTGTCCGCTGCAGCCCCCCACTGGCACGTCAGCAGCTAGGGTCGCTTCCAGGAACTCCCAATTCCACCCCCATCTCCACACATGCTTCTTGTTGGAGATTCCTTCTGGGCATGGCAGCAAACCCCTGGGAGAGCAAGGGACAGGGGAACTGGCAAGCGGCAGGCAGGCAGCCAGGCTTCTTTACAAGGCGGAGGCTAAGGGAAACAGCAGCTCTCTCCTGTCTCCCTTGGGGCCCAGCTAGCGCTGCTGCTGGGAAAAGGGGGGAATTCTTTGTCTGAGGGGCCTCCTTTCTGAGAGCATGAAATGCCCAGAATTACCCCACCACTGCCAGGGGGCCAACTTTCTACTCTGGGAAAACCAGACCCTGAGTGCCAGAACCGACCCTACCCCCTAGGACTCAGCACCCAGCACCCCACCCCCCCCCCCAGCGCTCTCTGCTCTATCCACCTCCCCCGCCAACTGAGAAGCAGCAGAGCTCCAGGGATGGCTGGGCAGGACACTGGACAGAGAGCCCTGCTCCAGGGGTGAGTGGGCCAGCGGCAGAAGGGTGGGCGTGGCGGGGCGGGGAGGGGGAGCTGCACTCCAGGGGTGGAGGGGGGCAAAGCGGGCAGCCGTCGGTACCTCTCTCTGCAGGAGCCAGGCACTTGCTGAGTGCTCTTCCGGGGTCCCTGAATGGAGGTAGGGCCTGTTGTGTACGTTTCATGGTCTATCTTAGCATACATCTCTATAGCAGGGGTACTCAGAGCTCTTCCAGGGGGTGCATCAACTCCTCTAGAGATTTGCCTAGTTTTACAACAGGCTGTATAAAAAGCACTAGCAAAGTCAGTACAAACTAAAATTTCATCCAGACAACGACTTGTTTATACTGCCGTACATGCTATACACTGAAATGCAAGTACAATATTTATATTCCAATTGATTTATTGTATAATTATATGGTAAAAAAGAGAAAGGAAGCCATTTTCAGTACAGTGTGCTGTGACACTGCTGTATTTTTGTGTCTAATTTTGTAAGCAAGTCATTTTTAAGTGAGGTGAACCTTGGGGGTATGCAAGACAAATCCAATTCCTGAGAGGAGTACAGTAGTCTGGAAGGGCTGAGAGCCCCTGCTCTTTATAGGACCTGGAGAGCCTAGCACAGTAACCCCCCCCACACACACATCACACGTGCCTCTGGTTGCTGTGGATTTCCCCAGAGTCCCAGACAGTGCTAACAGGCAGTATTACAGGCAATCTACCATTTCCCATTCCATAGCTGTTGCTTCATTGCAGTTTCTCCAGTCAGGCAGAGATTGGCCCAAATGGCTTGGCTACACTTGCAGCTGTGGTGAGAAATACAGGCACATTTATTTATGCATTCGTGTTACATACACATGGCAGCACCCTTCTGAGGAGGCGGGAGGAGGGCACTGTGCAGATGGCAATGGAGCTGAACAGACAATCTGCTCCGGGTTAACAATTCAGGGGCTCACGAAGGGAAGAACCAGCCAGACCAGTTAGTGCAGTGGCATTTTGCCCTCTGTACTGTATACCCTCTCCACACAGAGCTCTGCAGGTGCCTCAGAACCAACTTGCAGCCCCCACACCACCCCTCATCTCCCCACACAAACACTCTGACACTGCTTCTCAGCCCTGCCCTGCAGCCTACACAGGCTATTCCAGCCTGGGCCCCTCCTGAGCAGAGACTTCTAAGCAGACACAGCTTGCGCCAGACACCATGGCTTTGTGAGGTCAGTCCCATTTTCACCTGACCTAAGGCAGATCTGAACCCAGGATTCAGAATAATGAAAGGCCTCAGAGGTGCAGGCTTGTTCTAAATACAATCAGCAATGAGCCACATCTAGCACAGCCAGGGCTCAGCAAAGTCTCTTCCAATTCCCAGCCCTGCCATGCAGCATGGCTACAGAATCAAGCTTCCCATGAAAGTACATTTTCAGCCCTTCTGGATGATGGAAGCCACCCAAATGTGACACAGAACAATCTCCCTGATTCTAAGGGATTTATTTGGCCCTCCTTGTTATAGTATCTGAGTGCCACCCCACATCTAACGTACCTACCCCCATGCCCTGGAGCAGCAGGGCAAGGCTGTTCTACAGATGGGGACTGACTGAGGCCCAAAGAAGCTAACGGACTTGCCCAAGCTCACACACAGGACCAGGGACTAAAACGAAGGTCTTCTGTGTCCCAGGGAACCCCTAACCACTAGGATTTCCTTCCTCTCTCACTACAGATGGACACACATGCAAATTAGCTGAACATTGCACATCTACATGCTGTGCACTGACCATGGCTACTTGACACACACTGGGTAACTGCACACACTATTTGCTAATTATGCTCATTTGGACTCAATTTTGCAGCGATCCAAAGCATCCCATCCACCTCAATGGGTGTTAACTCAACCCCAACCATGGATGCAGAACTGCAAACGTGCAGGCATCAGCTAATCTCAGCACCCTGACTGAACATGGCCACCTGCATAACTGTGCTAACCACAAACAGAAATTAAGCCAAGGCATGCAAAGTGTTCAAATGCAACCTCTCAATGTCAGCACTAAACTATTTCCCTGCAGATCACTTTGGAAGTAACCAGCTAATGAGTGGGCTCCACATGGGTGTTGGAGTCACTGGCTGATACTAAGGGGCTGAGGAAAGGTGGGGTGGCTGCGTGGGACAATATACTAAACTAGAGAACTAAAAGTTCAAATCCCTCTCCTCCAAAAATGTCACCTGTGCTTCTGCCGAGAATGGGGATGTATACATTCCCCAATGCCAAAAGCATTCCCCTCGGGATGACAGGAATCCAAGGCATTTTCCACCCCTTCTGGGCACCCACCTGCCCCTTACTCTAGCTTCCCATCAGCTGCCTCCTACAGCACAGTTATAGCGATGACAGAAGCAGCAGACAGAACACAGAGACCATGCCAACACTGACTATCAGGGTCAACAACCAGGAACTGAACACAGGCACCATCAAAGATAGTGCGGCAGAAATAAGTGGCTGCCACAGGGAGCACGTGGCCCTGGCTCTCTGGCATAGCAGAAATAAGGGCCTGGAAACTGCTCCCAAGCCCTGAAGGCTTTAAAACTTTTAGGAAGAAGAGAGAAGCAAGAACTTCACCTGAAGAGTGCGGCAGCTCAGGAGGGAAAGCTCCCCCAAAACAGATCTCACGCTGATAGCAGGATGCAACAGGGACACGCCAGGGGCTGCACTGTGGACTCCACAGCAGGAAGTGCTCTGGAACATGGGGGACCCTGCCAGCTGGAAGGAGACTGAGACCAGCCTTCAGTCATCAGGTTCTTTGTCCCTCTTCTGCTCCTACACCTTCCACTTCTCAGCAAGGAAAGGTTACCTCATCTCTCCATTAATATCCTGCACATCCTCCTCCTTTAGGGCTTTGCGTTGACCACGCTGCTCTTCTAGCTCCAGAGGCTGAGTGACCTCAGTGCAGCCTTCAGGACTATGGACTGCATGTCTGTAGGACTTCAGAGCCTGAGTCAGACTTTCACATTTAGGTGACCAATAGTGAGCAAATCTGTAAATCCTGCAAGTGCACCTACAGATCTAGTAACTGCTTGTGCAAATCTGTGCACACAAATACCCAACCTGAACAAATGTGCATACAAGTTAGATGTGGAACTGCCCAACTGTTTTGCACACTCAAATATTGTAAATGCTGGCCCACAGAATCCCCCAACTTAGAGGTGGAAACCCCCATTAGTTTACAAGGCCCAGGCCCAATGCCTAGGCATTTTTCATACTGTCCAAGCCCATTTTAAAGCAGCAAGGCTCCCAGCCCTTCCTCTTGCACAGCCTGGCCCATCTTACTGTCAGGAAATGCTTCTACTACCATCCTTATATCACACTCAAGCCTTTTCCACCATGCATGGTAACACGCTGCAAACATGTGTGGACAAATATCACCAGCTCCTTAGTCACTTACTAGAAGAGCGACATCACTCCTGCCCCTGATCATTTCTATGGCTCTTCTCGGAACACCTCCATTTTGGTCAAGTTGTTCTAGTGCTGAAGTGCCCAGACATGTCCTCAGAGCAGAAGGACATTGTGATACAGCGCAAGATTTCACTGGCCTTTCTGACAGACATCTCACCTTGCAAACTGTCTAGTTTTCTGCCCCTTCTCCCCGCCCTCTTCTGGGTTACTTCTCAACAAAATCCCATTCAGTTAGTTCCTACCAAGGTTTCCAGGCTCTCTGGCCACTTTCGATCATGCCTTTGGCCTCTGGGGTTCCAGCCTTCTCCCAATTTAGTAACATCCGGGAATGTTGCCATAAGCATATCATTTACTGCCTCTGTTAGAATATCAGCCAGAGTTCTGTGGCACCTTAGAGACTAACCAATTTATTTGGGCATGATAGTCTTTAAGGTGCCACAGAACTCTCACTGTTTTGCTAAAAACAGACTAACCCAGCTACCCCTCTGGAACTCTGTTAGAATAGTAATTAAGATGTTTAACCTCCAACAGTGACACCCCCTACTAGCTAATAAATCTTAACCTCCTCCACAGCTCCTCCCATTCTGGCCAGGCACCCTCCATTCACCTTCCCTAGGCCACCTCCTCTTGCCTCAGTCTTGGTACCCACTTCTCCATGGCCCAGCAGGTGTGTCTGCCCAGCTCCCACACAGGCTGAAGAGCCACCACTCATTCACTTCAAGAGCCTACTCAAAGATGTCCTCCGGACTTGCTCTAGGTGACCTAATAGATTGTGTCTCTTCTCCCCCTCTAGTCCCTCCTCTCCTGTCACTTCGGACAGATATTCCCACCCCACTGATGATGCGAGAGCCTTCTCCTAGACAGCTGTTTACACTTGTCTCCAGCAGCCATACAGGTGGACTAAAATGGATGATTACATACCCCTGGAGTGCCATTGCAGAGGGGTTTGCTGAGACAGGAGCGGATGCCCAGTGGGAATGACAGATGAGTTCCAGAGGTAGGGGGTCAGCATGGCAGAAGGCACAGAGCTGGGTGCAAAAAAAGGAGATACAAAGTGCAAGGACCCAGCAGTGGTGGACAGACAGACAGACGGACAGTAGAGCTACAGGGCCAACAAAGACCCAAGATACAACTGGATGAGAGAGCCCCGCAACAGGCGCATTGGAAATGCCCAGGGTGCAATGGCATTTCAGACAGGCTGGTGTGAAGACAGGGAAGGGGCAGAGGGGAGATCACCAGGTCTTAGACTAAAAGCTGAGCAGCATAAGCAGGGAGCGAAGGGAAGATTCTGTAGCCACTGGAAAGAAGGCAGTGACAGGGCGGTGTGGATTACATCTCTGCTACACCCTCCCGACTAAAGAGCGTGGGGTGGGAGCTGAAGCCTTGGGAGCAGCCAGGTCACTCAGGGAGGAGACAGGACAGAACCCTGAGGAGTGAAAATCACACCACTCTCAAGTGAACTCGCACAGGAAAACGATAAAAGACAAACACACCACAACACTGAGCCACCAGGCTGCACCTGACCTATCTGTCTCCGTCCTCAAAGGATGCCTAAAAAGAGAAGCCTGGGAGTTTAAATTCATGACTTGGTCAGACACTAAACATCAGCACAGACACCGCTGCCCCTGCCCGTTGGGCCCCTGACTTCACCTTGAAGGGCCCTTGGCAGCCTGTCCCAACGCCTCCCACGGAGCCGGGCTGGCGCAGCCGCGAGGCTCTCCTCGCCTTTCCCGGACGGGAACTCACACGTGTCTCCCCACCACAGAGACGGTCCGACGCCGCACACCC